>QGMJ01000224.1:0-41808 GCA_007821545.1 Lachnellula subtilissima
TTGGATTGTTGTCTCGAGATGAATATGTGGGGTTTGTTCAAGTCATTGATGGAGATTTGGAGGCATTCTTGTAGTAATAACAGGTATAGGTAGAGAGGACAGATGGCTTCAAACAGAAGGTTCGCGATGGATGATGTAGCTCGCCACCGATTGCTTGTTTTTTGCGTTGCCTTCTCAGCCTTGCGCCAACAGGCCTCACCGCCTTTGATTCTGCCAGCCGAGCTCCTGAGCTTCACCTCGAACTGTGTTTACTCCATCTACCCACTTCCGAACTTGACGAATCTCCTAGTATGCGCCAACGAATCACTTTCATCCAACAGCCGCAGGAGTCGGTCGACCCAAAGTCGCTGAAAGTTACGAAAAATGACATTTCTACGACGGGCTTGAAGGCTGCGAGAGAGGACCGCGTGACGTTTGGCTTTGAGGAGCTTCCGCAGGAGTTGTATAGGGTCTTGAAGGCTACTCATGAGTTGCATATAAGATGGGTCAGCGAGAGGCTGTATGAGAGTATTGTGCCGTTTGTTTCGAGGGTGTCGCCCGGTTTGCATGTTTTTTATACGCCGCAGAGAAATAGCAATAACTCGTAGGTTGGATTCCGTCAGAGGGGAAGGCTGTCACTAAGAATCGCAGGAGTCTATTATGTCCGGCGTTGAACAAAGTGTTTGGGGAGATAGATTGCATATCACCTGAAGTATATCACTCTTCTTTCAAATGGGAAGGCAGATGCTAAAATATATAGAAATCATTTACAACCCTCCCCATCGAACGCTTCTCTCACTCCTCCGCAACCCAATACTACACTCCCCTCCCACACCTCAACACCTTCATCCAATACCTCATAAACAAACTCTGCACCCCCAACAACGACAACCTAGCATGTCTCCCGCGTGCCGAACTCCTCCAATCAGCCTCCTACCTCGATATAGACTTCGACACCATCTCCCACGCCCTCTCAATAACAGCTTTCTGGCCCTCACAAACCTGGGACTCCTTGTCCCTCCCTACCACACCCTCAAACCGCCTCGAAGTAGGCATCCTATCCATACAGGCACCGCAAGCCCCCGAAGAGCTTTCCCTCGGCGGTTTCCTCACCGTAGTAGGTGAAGACGCCTCGCCCTCCCCAACACTCTTCTCGTTCCCCGCGCGCCACCACCCCACGTCCCAGTCCTTCACATCTTCCTTCCTGCTCCCATCAGGTCTGCACCCCACACTGCGGTTGCGGATAAGTGGGAGCGAGAAGCCGGTAGATGGCGCGGCTTGTGCATTACACGCGTATTTAACACTCCCGAAAACCGTGTTTGCAGATAAATATCAATTCGACGACGCGCTCTTCCTAGCCTCGAAAAATCTCTCCGCCATGCATTACATTTCCCCGGGTGTTGATCTCGAAGCTCCCGCATACACAGTCCCGCTCTGGGGCTCCTCCTTACTCCTCGAGCTCTCTCCACCTGCCAAAGAGGACGTGGAATGGACGGCAGAAGTGCCATTGCATTTACGGTATTTAGCACCGAGCGAAGGAGGCATGCAGGAGACGCATATCCCGGCTCCAGTGCTCTTCTGGGCGTGTACGGCGGAGGAGGGGAGTAAGTTTACGGTAAATCCGTTCGAGAGGGTGGATTTGGGTTATGAGGGACTTTTTTGGACCTAGGACTATGTTTTATCATTTAGATCCTGAATCTGAAGCTTCAACTATACCTGCAGGAGGAAAGGATGTGCCTGCAAGTGGAAGTGGAGGTAGAGGCAAGCTAGTCAACATCCTCCAAGTCCCGGTACTGGATTCCCAGAAAACAGCTTATGTGGAGCTTGGCACGGCAACGGTTGTGCTAGCAGGCTTTGCGTGGGTTTGTTGGTGTTTGTGGCGGGTTTGGAGCGCTGGTGGGTATGGAAGGGCAAGGAAGAGGGCGGCGGTGGTGGTAGGAGGGGGGGAGAAGAAGACACAGTGATGGGGATTTTATATAGAGGTGTCTATATAAGTGATTGCATATATAGGTTACTGGTTAAGCACCGAGGCCTTAAGTGGAGCTAGAAGTAGGATATCTGGGAGATGATGGTAATGAATGAGCATATACTTGAATCTTCCACAAATCCCAGCCAGGACTTTCGTGTTCGTCGAAGCGACTTGATGAAAGACACTCACTCGAAAACAGTGATGATTTGAATAATCTCGTAATGGCATGATCGCGTGAATTCAAGAATCATCTATACATCTATACCTGGGTATCCCTAAGACATGTGGCCCGCCCCTAAGATTTCTCTCTCATTCCCATTGCTTATATACCGGTACAACCTAGTCCAGGGCAGCGCACCCAAAAGCACAAAATCCAATCCAATTCAATCCAACGCATCTTAATATTCCAAACCGCCAAAACTCCCGCTCCGCACAATCATTCTATCTCTCTCCTCCCTATCCCCACCCGCCCCCTCCTCAAGTACGCCCTCGGCAGGAATCTCAACCTCATCCCTGATCCTACTCGTCAGAAAGGCAGCAACAAGCGTGCTGAGCCCGCCCGCAGCAAGCACAACAGTAATACTCCTATCTCCCGGCACGCCCCGCGGCTTCTGCAGGAACTTGAAGATAATACTACTCCCGATCGTCGCGATGATCTGTGGGCTCGCTATAGACATGTTATGGATGCCTAGGATAATGCCCGCCTGGTCTTCCTCGCTCTCTTTGATAGTGTTGCCGCGTGAGCGCCGCAAGGCGTCACGTTTCGATACTTCGGCCGAGATGATGGCGAAGGGGGCCCAGAGCGTGAGCGCCCAGGGAATGCCCACGATGCCGATGATGGCCGTAGCGCCGCCGGTGGAGCGCACGAGGAGGGTGCTGAACATGCAGGCTGCGAAGACGCAGTGGGAGAGCAGCCAGGCGCGCCGGAGGGTTAGCCAGGGGATGACGAATTTGTCGAGGATGCGGGACGTGCGTGTTGAGTATGATTTCTGGGATGCGCGGGAGGAGAGACGGGGCTGGTCGTAGGAGGGCGCTACGATGAAGGGGAGGAGCATGTTGGTTGAGAGGGAGACGATGGCGTAGATGAGCAGAGCGAACGTTCCTACTCTCGTGGCTTTCGCATATAGGTGGTCGATTTCCACGGGTGTCATGTTTGGGTTCGCTTCTAGATATGGCTGCACGTATATATCTCCTACGTAAGAGCTAGAGTAGAACAGTTGCGGGAAGAAGCCGATCCAGGCAAAGAACTGCACTTCGCATACTTTGCGCGTCTGAGGTGGGAGACGTCGGATGGAGTGGAAGACTTGCTTGAAGAAAGCGACGAGGCCGCTTTTGCCTTTTGTGGGGGGGTCCTCAAGGCTGGCGTCTCGCTCGTGGACGGTCCCTATGCTGAGGGCGACGGTGCTGCCGAGTGCTATACAGGCTATTACGCTGAGCACTTTGAATTGAGTATTTCCAAAGAACCAGACGTATTTTGGGAGGTCTAGATATCCGGCTACATATCCTACGATGCTGCCCATACCTGTGATTCGGCTTGCCATGGCATTCGCGGTCTCCTGTTGATGACTCGGACAGCAGTCGAGAATAAAGGCTCTAATCCCAGCCTGCACTACGAGGAATCAGTATCAAATTCGGATGGTTGAAGGGAGTGCATACCTGTATTAATAGCAAAATCTAGCAAGTACACAAATAGAACTGCAACTATAATAATAGTGGTTCTAACGCCGTTGGACTCTCTATCAGCACCGAAGAGTCCTAGAATCCCACCAACAATCTCTCTTACCCACGCAAGAGCAAGAAGAGATATGATTGTAGCCGCAGCACCAACTGCCATGAACGGTACCCGCTTTCCCCATTTGGACCTGCAATTATCACTCAACATGCCAACATAAGGCTGCACCAGTGCCCCTGACAAAGGCCCAGCTATCCACACCAAAGCCATCAGCGACTTGCTCATCCCCAAGGACAAAAGATATGGCGTCCCATTTGATATCTCTACTGCCCATGCCAGTTGTAGACCTCCAATACTGATTGTAAGAAGTACCATGTACCATAACCCCTTCGACTCCTGTTCATGGGAATATTTATGTTGGTCGTCGTCAAGGGAGGCGGGGTCTTCCATGAGCGGACCTTCTTCTTCTTCATCGGAGGCGGAGAGAAGGGGCGATTCTTCGTTGATGGGTCTAGAGACTCGTTCTGTGGCGGGCGTCTCGAGGGAGGGCTTCGATTGCGGCAATTCCGCAGAGCTCCGTCGTTGAGGGCTTCTGTCATCTTCACTCATTTTGTCCTACACACGCGGTGGAAGGTACGGGATTCCAGAAAAAAGTTGGTGTAGCACAGCACAAGTAGCTCATAGAATGTGGGGTGGGGCTATGGTGTACAGTACAAGTAATGCTCTGCACTTCCGGAGGGGAGGGGTAATTGTAGTTTTATTTCTGGACCTGATATCCGTATTGTTGAGTCAAAGGGAGTACAGCAGAAAATGTGTTCGGCGTTCACGGGTCGTGAAGCATCACGAGTTTGTTGTTAATGTTACGCGCAGCTGATGATGATGGCGATGTGATCTTGGTATTGGTCTGGTCGTCTCGGCCCGCTTGGTGTCATGGCATGGACCAAGTCTTTCTGCGCAACTACAGTACTCGTTCGTATAGTACTTTTTGCCGAACACTTGGTTATGAAAAATGGAAAATAATGGCTCGTGGCCTCATGGCGAAGATGTTCGTATTAAGGATTGATGTTAGTTTAAGATCACATATAAGTACCTATGTACTTGTACGTACCAAGTACCTGACAGTAGTGAGTGAGTGGAGTGGAGTGGCTGGAGAAGTGGGGAAGGAACGGAGTGAGGCTCAATTCGGCATCAGGCCAGACCAGGAAGGACCTTTGAGAATGGGCCGGACGACAACGACAGATTGTCGTGAACCTCGTACTGTAGTATTATACCTGCACTCAAACCACGACAACAATAATTTGCTTGAGCTTAAATTCGCGAATAGCTTCAAGTTTCTCAGCGCGTCTTCTTTTCATCAGATCGACTCTCCACACAAGCTTGTTAGGGTTGCATATCTGGCCGCTACTTTAGTCGATCGCACGGCTGAGCTACTGTTATCATTTCATACCAAGAAGCTTCGGGTTCTTCGCGACAATTACATGTGTCCTCCCCTTTCGTGCCGCTGCTCGCCGTGAGCCAAGCCACGAGCTGAACTCTCCTCGATTTGCGACTGCAATTCCAATTGCGAAACAGTCACCTACGAGGACCCACCATGTCTGCCGCAATCGTTGGCGTGGCCTACGAGCTGCTGAGTACGTTGCGATTCCTGAATTGGAAATGATGGACATGGACTGATGGTGTGTCTATACAGAGCGCGCAGAAGAAGACGATGATCCAGAGGGTAGGATAACACTTGAGAGGGGTGGGTTGAAGGCTGACAGGGAATAGGTCCGGATACCTCCCAGAGGGAGATCTTCTCCTCATGGGCGCTCTTCATTATGATTATGCTGCTTATAACAGCACTTTTCACAAGTTATATTCTTCAACAGAAGAAGGTTGAAGCCGTACACGAAACAGTGATATCGATTTTTGCTGGTAGGAAGATATTCCGAGGTCCGCGATTCCTTCTAACATATCCCAGGTATGACGGTAGGTCTGGTCCTCAGAGTGAGCTCTGGTACTTCCATACAGAACCTCGTCAGTTTCGATTACCAGATATTCTTTAATCTCCTCCTACCACCGATCATCCTTGCCTCCGGCTACGAATTACACCAAGCGAACTTCTTTCGAAATATTGGGACAATCCTGACATTCGCCTTCGCTGGGACGTTTATATCTGCAATTGTACTAGGTTTGATCCTATGGATCTATACCCGCATACCCCTCGATGGGTTCGAGATGACTTTTGTCGATGCTATTTCCGTTGGAGCAACTCTATCGGCAACAGATCCGGTCACTATTCTCGCCATCTTCAATACCTACAAAGTCGACCCGAAACTATATACCGTCATTTTCGGCGAGTCTATCCTCAATGATGCTGTCGCAATTGTATTGTTCGAGACAGCGCAGAGATATAAAGAAGGTGGCGCCGCTGGAACACTCACATTCCTCAGTCTAATCGAAGGTATCGGCATTTTCTTCGCCGTTTTCTTTGGAAGTTTGATTATTGGAGTATGCGTTGGAATTGGGACAGCTCTTACTCTAAAATACACCTATGTCAGAAGGTTTCCGAAAATGGAGAGTTGTATGATCATTTTGGTTGCATATGCCAGCTATTTCTTCTCGAACGGCTTGCACATGTCCGGTAAGTTGCTTTCATCTAATGTCTATACCACGCTAATATTCTCAGGAATTGTCACTCTTCTTTTCTGTGGGATCACTCTCAAACACTACGCTTACTACAATATGTCCCGTCGAACTCAGCTTACTACCAAGTACCTATTCCAGGTCTTGGCGCAATTATCGGAAAATTTCATCTTCATCTACCTTGGACTGTCCTTATTTACAGAGAGCAAATTTCAGTTCAAGCCACTATTTATCATTGTGACGGTTATTGGGATTTGCATTGCGCGATGGGCAGCGGTATTTCCGCTTTCGAAGTTAATCAACTGGTTCATTAGGTACCGGGCGAAAAGACGCGGCAAGGAAGTTGCAGATGAACTACCATTCAGTTACCAAGCTATGTTGTTCTGGGCTGGATTACGTGGAGCAGTCGGTGTGGCTTTGGCAGCCGGAATGACCGGCGAAAATGCCTGGGCATTGAAAGCGACTGTTTTGGTCGTAGTGGTGCTTACAGTCATCATATTTGGTGGTACTACAGCCCGTATGCTAGAAATTATGGGCATTCGAACAGGCGTGGTTGAAGAAATTGATTCGGATGATGAATTCGACATTGAAGCAGTTCCAGGAGGTTCCTACTACAAACACTCTGGGACCGGAATTGGTAACATTCCAAGACGAAACGGCTCAACAATTGCCCTGAACGGCCTTAATGCACAAAACCCCGAGAGAGGAAGCTACGCCAGCGGGAACTCAAGCCCCGCCAACAGACCAGCGAGTCTAAGCAGGAAAGGATCTAAGAGTTCCAAGAATGGGCGGATAGGAGACAGCGAGAGCGAACAAGATCTTCTCAGAGCAGACATCGACAACGAGTCTGATATAGATAGCGACACATCAGACCTTCCTCCCGCGGTAAAGCGCTCACCAAGTGCGCGCCCCACACTCGAGTCAGACGATGGCACACCTTCTTACCCAACATCCGGGAGCACGAGCCACGATGTACCCAACATAACCGCATCGGGTGCCTTCAGCCAGCTCCTCCATGGCACCGCCGAAGACCACGCAGCGTGGTTCAAACAATTGGATGAGGGTTTCATCAAGCCCAAGTTGCTGCTTGATGGTGGCAAAGGCCCGCACGGTGGTTCGAGTGGGAGTTGAATAAAATCGTTGTTGTCTTTGCTCCAAGTGCTGGATGGATGGGACAGGCCGGGCATTTGGTGTGGAGTTTGGGTGTATAACAGGAAACATGTCTAGGTTTTTTGGCTTGTGTCGTTCGCAATATTATAGAATAGAGACCCTTTCTCCGCGATCTCTTGTATGGAATTCATATTTGAATAAAGGCTGGGTCCCCTTTCCTCCCTCGCGAAATGTCTAGTAAAGTCACGGGTGTGCCTGCTCATAATTGCAATACTACATTGTCTGTCTACATTCCCCCTACTAAACCCTAGCATGAAACCCAGCTCACCGTACTCG
The DNA here is from genome assembly GCA_007821545.1 of Lachnellula subtilissima. Classification (NCBI taxonomy): domain Eukaryota; kingdom Fungi; phylum Ascomycota; class Leotiomycetes; order Helotiales; family Lachnaceae; genus Lachnellula; species Lachnellula subtilissima. Next base: position 7,692 of record QGMJ01000224.1, read on the forward strand.
TCTCCATATTTTCACTATAGTGGTTATTGCAGCGCCATACCGAATCTTAACATTATAATCTTCTTCATTCGTATAGTACAAGACCTGAAAGAATCCATAGATAGGGGGCTCAATTTAGCTCGGTTCTTTTCGCTTACGGAAAACCGTGATTGGAAATGAAAATACGGGGTTAGGCTGCTATGCATGCATGCATGTTTCCTAGTATACGGTGATTTCGGTTTGTTTATACTATGCATATTCTGTGGAGATAGTTTGGTTTGGTTTGGTTTGGTTTGATGGAGGGGGAAATGTTTGGGGAGGTGAGGTTGAGGCACTAGGTGGGGGGTAAAGGGGATGGGATAGGGTAGTTGCGAGATGGTGTAGGTTAGCACCGAAGTGCGGGCCGGGACGGCCCTGCTAGGAAACGAAACCTTACCTTACACGCGAGGGATGGTCAAGTATGGAGCTGTATCATTTTCATTTCTTATATTCTGCAGTGTGAATAGAGAATTGAGGGGCAGTTCTATATATTTAGTTCATTTAGAATAAGCATGTCAGAATAGAACCTTCACTGTTTAGTAGATATATGGAAAGGAATTACTAGTGCTGGAGATATCGAAGATTTTTATATGTGTCTCTACCATTGAGTTCCACGTACCAAATGTGTTATACATACGGATCCGAAATACTCTCAGAAATTACAAATTTACAATTTAATTCAGTTAGACTTATATAAAGTCAGCCCTGCCTTTTTGATCTTGACAGAAAGCTTACTTTAGTATAATATTAAAGACGAAGGATTTAGATGGCAGCCTTAGCCGTCCCAAATAAAGGAGGACTATTTGCGATATCTATACATCTTCGATAAGGACGAGTAAGAGGGGGGGCCTAACTGAGGATCTTTTAGTATAGGCCCGGATTGTTTCAGGATTCGTAGGAAACAGGGGTGAAAACCAGCTGGATTCGTAGCCCTACAGCGCGAGATAAAATGGAGGTAAAGAAAGGAAGGAGTAGAAATGTACGCGTAGAAGAGAAAGAGGAAGATGACACGAACGAGGCTCTAGCAAACCAGATACTCGGTGCGTGATTGGCGCCTTGGTCCTTGGCAGTCGTAAATTCTACCTGATTCATAACTAGACACGTGTCATATAAACTGAGCCTCACAGCGCCCTTACACCGTAAGGTCTATGAATCAAAACAAAGAGTAGACATGGAATTAAACCACCACTGTCGTCTACACAGTACGTACGCTTCCAATAGTATATACAATAGACAGCCTTGCAAAACAAGCGAAGAAGCTCAAAGCATCGCACCGACGTAGCCACCGCTTATGCTTTGACTTCAACAACCTCCATCTTTCTCTTGCCTCTTTTAAATCGCAGTACGTCCTTTCTGTTCTCCATATGTAAAAGAGCTAACACGATAGACCATGAGGTGGCTATTGATAAACTTCAGCCTCCTTTTCGTTTCTGCAACTGCTATAGAGGTATGCATGGACTACTGTCGACCTCTAGAACACCAACGCGCATCAGGTATATTCGGCTCTCAATTCTTCGTTTGGCAATGAGGAGAGCTGATTCTAGATAATTAGGAGTGGGTGTTGAGTTGGCCATTGGATATGGGTAAGTAGTTCCTCTCGCCAAGTTATGTATCAATGATTATGTACTAAACACGTCTGCTTTACACAGCACTGCGGCTATCAAATACCATAATGGCACTATCATTGATGTAGTCAAGGTTCCAGGTACGCAAGCATACATTCATGCTATGAAAGCTTTAGCTGCGGATGCGATAAGAGTGCGCGCTGGGGAAGTGTCTCGGTTGTGAGTACTCACTGTGGTACTCTGACTTTCTCGACTACGGAGCTAGCTAATTGCCTGTCTATCAAGACCAGTGATTCGATCCACTCCTTCGATTACCATCCCATCCCTATTCCAGGATCCAAGTCCATCAAAAATCTACCAATATCTGAAGCAGTTAACAATTCAGCCTACTACTCCCGATGATCCCTGGGTTTTAGCAGTTTCGGGAATGCTGGCAGAGATCAAAAGTATAGTTAGTGCGAGATATGGACTCGCAGACCCTTTTATCGTCCTCTCAGTCCCCGACTTTGAAGCCGATACGAGGCATATATATAAAGAGAGATTCAAAGTGGCAGCCCAGCACGTAGGTTTTGAGCCTTTCATGACCGCGACCATGGCGTCTCGCTCCGCGCTTGAATTCTACGGCCTTAAAGATGATATTGACAGCCTACCAACTTACGGGCCCCCGGAAGAGGATATCGAAGTGGTGTTGACGGTTTCGTATAGTGAGGCTAGTCTAGGCGTTACGTTGCTGGCTCGCTGGTTCGGTCGCGGGTTCTTGGGAACTTTCTGGCCTCAGAGATTGAGTGAGAATCTGGAGTTAGGGAGGGAATCGCTCCTTAGGCAACAGGACCCGGAGAAATACTGGGAGGATGTAAAGGGCGTGATTGAAGATTCTGTCAAGGCTGGCGAAAGTGTTGACTGGGTTATTTTCCTGGGTTTTGAGGGGTGTGACGAGGAAGAGGAACTTCGACGGATAGTAAGAGTCGTTATGGAGAAACACAAATCGGAAAGAGGGCTGGTATTTTTGGGAAGTGAGACGGATAACGATTCTGGGGAGAGCTTGTTTGCTGTTGCAAGGGGTGCTGCTATAGTGGCTAGACGGGTATGATAGATGGGGTAATGAGAAGATCTTAGTGCTAATAAAGGAAAACTGTCCTATCTATAAAATAAAGCTAAGATAGGTTAATATTAAAAAAGAATTAAGCTTGCAGATAAGAGACTAAAAGGAAGTTAAGTAATTACTAAAGGTAAAAAGGGCCTAGAAGATAAAGGATTTGGTATTATAACTAGTTATTAAATCTTTAGACAAGGATGATAACAAAGATGAAGTTATAGAGATTTCGTTCCAGGAACCTAAGGCATAGCTGCATGTGATAACTAGCATGTTATCAACAATTTAGATCGCTTGGATGCTAAGTTAGTCACGAGTAATATTTCCCTTGCTAAGACGACCTCATATTATGCCAGTAAGCCTGGTAGACTTGGCGTAGTTATTAGAGATAGCAACTAGGACGATATAGAGATCTTAGATTGAGACTTATAGCAAGATGTTCTCAGCATTACATAATGCCCGTTATGGTTATCAAGACGAAGCTTTCTTTTCCTCCCCATTGTTCGGAGCAGATAGCGTTTATCGGGTACCTGCATCTTGTCTTACTGGCCTTGCAGCCACGTTTTCCGTCGGCTAATCAGATATTCTATTCTCACGCCCGACTGGAGAACACCAATTTACAACTTAGGTGAGTTATCATTATCAGTCCTCTTCAATTCTCTTCATGACTTCTTTCCTTTCATACCTTCCTTCATCCCATTTCTTCAATTGCCGCGTTTCCAGGCAATGACGGCCCGATAGGACCTCCGCATTCCCCACCACCCGCATTTCGGTTCCACCCTTATCAACGACTCAAAATGATGCATGTCCCGTACCCCGTACTCCGTATCAACACCGTCATTGTGAAGGAAATTCCCCGGAATTTGGAGATTGCCGCCTCACCGTCCCAAATTTACGGAGGTACACATGTCAAGGTGTCAGTGCAGCCCCGCGGGGTATGCACCCCACTTACGAAATCGTGCATATAAAGGTTTTTGAGGATGCTTTTTTTTTATTTTGTTCTGGTAGGGGTCTACCACAAAATGTTTTCCTCAATATTGTCATTCCTCCTCACGGTGGGCATTGCCACCGCTTCTCCCGTTGTTACAGTCAAGAATGGCTCCTATAGTGGCATTTATAACCCGACTTACCACCAGGACTTCTTTCTGGGGATCCCCTATGCACAGGTAAGTCATTGTTCGGATATACGGTGTTATCTAACAGTATCTAGCCACCGATCAACAATCTACGTTTCCGGCTTCCCCAAAGCTTGAACTCAACATTCAACTCAACGGTCCCCGCAACAGCATACTCTCCTTTCTGCGTTGGCTATGGCGGCGATGATTTGGGGCACGAAGTCTCAGAGGATTGCTTATACCTGAGTGTGATCCGTCCGAGTACCACTGCTGCATCATCGACTGCTCTGCCAGTCGCTGTGTGGATTCATGGAGGGGGCCTTTTCATGGGCGGTTCAAATGATCCACGTTACAACCTGAGCTTCATCGTTCAAAACAGCGTTGAAATGAACAAGCCTATGATCGGAGTAAGCCTCCAATACCGACTTTCAGGCTGGGGATTTCTCGGCGGCAAGGAAGCTCTGGCAGGCGGAGCTACGAACTTGGGGCTTAGAGATCAGAGACTAGCACTTCATTGGATCCAAGAGAACATCGCAGCATTCGGAGGAAACCCAAAGCAAGTTGTGATCTGGGGTGAGAGCGCCGGTGCAGAAAGCGTCGGCTCCCAACTCCTCGCTTACAACGGTATCTCTCCTCCCCTCCCCTCCCACGTACCTCCACTCTAACAACTCTCAGGCCGAGACGACGGCCTCTTCCACGGGGCAATCGCTGAATCCGGTGGTCCATCAATAAACTTCGACCCCTCCCTGATAACAGCAGGTTATAACAGTACAGCCTTTCAGTCCAACTACGACCTGCTCGTCTCCAATACCTCCTGCTCCAACACCACATCCACCACTTCCCTCTCCTGCCTTCGCTCCCTCCCCTTCTCCGAAATAAACAGCGCGCTCAACAACACCGCTTCCCCCTCCGCCCCTTTTCCCTTCGTTCCCGTAATCGACAACGACTTTGTCTTCACCTACCCTTCTGTACAGCTAGCAAAAGGAAATTTTGTGCACGTGCCGCTGTTAATAGGAACAAACACCGACGAAGGAACCGCCTTCATCCCTACTAACATCTCGGAATCCACCGACGCGGACTTCGCTTCCAGCCTCGCCACCACTATCACGGCTCCTTCCATTCCTATCCTCTCAGCCCTGTACCCCGACATCCCCGCCCTCGGCATCCCCTCCCCCTCCACATTTCCTTTAAACGAATCCTCCTCCGTCCCAACCCAATATAGGAGGTTCGCATCCTACTTCGGCGACATCGTAGTCAACGCGCCCCGCCGCGCGTCCAACCACGCATGGTCAACGCACAACGTCTCTTCTTACAGCTACCGCTTCGACGTAGTAGTAAACGGCATCGATTCTTCCGCCGGTGCAACCCATTTTCAGGAAGTGGTGTTTGTGTTCAACAACACTTGTGGCCAGGGTTATGCTGTCAACCCTTTCGGCAACCTCACCGCTAAAGCAACGAAGAGATTCGACGAGTTGGCTGTTTTGATGAGTAGGAGTTGGGTTTCTTTTATTACGACGGGAAACCCCAACGAAAATGGGGTTAAGGGAGCGCCCGTGTGGCCGGTGTATGATGTTGTGAATGGGGGTGGAGAGGGCGAGAATATTGTGTGGAGTGTGGGGGAGGGTGGGAGTTATGTTGAGGCTGATACGTATAGGGCGGAGGGGATGGCTTTTATCTCGGACAATGCGCTGGCTATTTATGGGCGATGATCAGGGAATTGAAACATGTTGGATTTTGCTGCATGTCGTGATTCTCAAGTGCCCTTCTTTGTTGGGTCGGTTTATTTTTAACCACCAAAGGGTCGTCGATAGCATGGAAGAAGCCAAGGCTCCTTTTTGTTGCATATCGCAGTGCATCCTCTCAGGACATCGAGCCCGCAGTAGGAGACCACAGACCCTGCATCGGTCCCCTTGATTGGAGTCTTGAAAGCACCACCACCTATTTCATATGGCCAATCATTTGATATCTGAATCCATTTCACCAAAACTAATAGGAACGTTCCAAACCACGTACATACTCGCTGTACCATGTGCGTACTAGCAAACGCTATATAATTGCTCATTTCGGTATTAGGAAGTGAGGGGCCACTTTCCAAGATCTCAAATTTCCGCGGGCATAGACGATATCTGACAACAGCATTCCTACTCAAGGTCAAATATTGCAGGTCCAAAAAAGCCATCGTCTAAATACTTCATCGCACTGCCGTCCATGAGAGTGTGTCGACATAAGCGGCGCAAACCACCAAGTGTCGATTTTCAACTAGCCGGAGGATAAGAGGTGCACTACAGTCAAGTAGGAGGCAGACTACATCTGCAAGACTTGTCGACTCCATCAATGGGTTTGGTTAAATGGCGAACATGCATTGGTCGTTAATGCTAAAAGCCATGGTTTTGTAACGAAATCTGTTGCCTAGGAACTGCGTTGGTCGTTCCGACATCTCATCAGAATCCAGACGAAGTTCTAAGTTTTCCATCAGGCTCTGGAAAGATCATCCATATCGTGACGAAGAAGTCCAAGAGAGCATGTGTGCCGAAACAAGTCTCCAAGTAACGGCTCTGGATACAGAATCCTAGCGGAGGTCACTTTCAAGGATCTTATAATTGGTACAAGTAGAAGGATAAATATAACAATATATAACTAAGTGGTAATACGAGTTGAGATGTGAGGTATGGAGATAAGTAGCACTATTGATGAATTCATTTACATGTTTGCTGCTTTTGGTTGTATTACCTACCCCACTATTGAGAATGTAGCCCGAATGACTCACGCGGCACACGAATTGTGCCACCATAGCTACCCATACCTAGGTAGACACGCATAAAGGACTATATATCTCTACCACCTTCTCATGAAGTGAAGCCTGTTCTAAAGGTGACCACAAACCTGTTTAATACTATACAAATAAGACTCGTAGCTTACGAAGAAGCAGAATTACACCACCTTTAAATTCCGCATGATCATTCGTTAGTCATCGCTCTAACAACCTGCATCGGATTAATCTGTCTACATCTAACCTCTTTCGACTTATTATCATTATCAATGTCAGCAATTCAAGGGCTAGCAGCTCCGCAAATCTCTCGAATAGACTTTCGACATTCGTCTACGAACCAAAATTCCAACCCCTATCCCTGCCGACTCTACTTCGCTGCTACTCCACCACACGGCTCGGTATCAGCAATATCAACAGAAGCAAATATAACCCGCGAGCTAGCAGCAGAGGAAGAGAATAATGGACGACTAAAGCCTGATGTTCTCCTCACGCACGGCGCAGAATCCCAGCTGGACAACCCCGCGTTAGATGCCTTTGCCGAAGGCCTCGCAGGAACTCATACAGTCCTCTGTTTCGAAGACCGAGGAAGTGTAGAGCAACGTGCTGCTACTTTCAGATCGCTCCTGGCTGATTTCCCTTCTGTTACTGCTTTTGGCGGGAGGAGTAAGGGTAGTGTAGCTGCTGTTGAAGCATCGCTTGCTGCGAATGTGAAAAAGCTCATCCTATTTTCATTGCCGCTTTCATTTAAGAGGGATAGTGAGCCAGGCGGAAACCTGCTTCACCTTCCACAGGATCTTCTTCAGCTTCAAGAGGATGTTGAAGTGCTAGTCGTCGGCGGTGATAGAGACGAGCTGTGTCTTTTGGAAGATCTCGCGGATATGAGGAAGAGGATGAAAGCGAGAAGCTGGTGGATTCAGATCCAAGGTGCAGATCACGGTATCAAATTTGAGATGGAGAAGAGGAGAGCAGTCTGCGAGTTGGTGGGAAATATTGCGGGGAAATGGTTAAGCGGAGATGTGAGTGCATTCGGGAAGAGTGAGAAGACGGCGGATGTGCTGGTTGGTTGGGACGAGAGTGGAAAAGAATTTAAGATTATCTGAAGGTTGAGTTGGGCTTCTAATAAGAAGTCATTGGGGTCAAATTGCGCAGACACTGCTTCGGCACTTGACAAATATTGATGATTGCCTGTTTTGAACTGTTAAACCGAATATCACTTATAGTTGGTTACCCTTCTTTGCTCGCCTATTAGTTGATTGCAGCGATGTAAACAGAATGGGTGGGGTGGTTCAAAGGGTAGCGGAGGGGTTCGTCGTACATGTAGGCTGAGCATAGAGAATCCTGTTTAATTATAGGATCGGCACCCACCTGAATGTTAACTCAGCAATGGTTTTGACGATACGCCTTCGTGTTCTTAATAAGTTGTAATGCATTTCGTTATACCGTGTAATATGAGCGGGCTTAGACCAGAACGATGACACGAGCGTAGTTGATGAATTGGTGATCCCTGGCCGGGACGTATGCATTCTCTTGTGCGTGAAATGATCGACTTTCTGCATGATCCGCAAGTACTTCGTCGAAGATAGTAAGGAGCCCAACTCTCCGGTATTCTCCTGGACATCTGCGTGTTGGTCGCAACAGCAATCCCACCCTACCGTCGAGTTTTAACACGTAAATATCTAAAGCAGCCATGTCTTCCACGCAATCAAAATATTGTTCTCCTGTTCCATCATCCCCCCATGGAAATCCTATTAGGAGCGGCGGACATGCAAGCCAGAGATTAATCATTGGCATGTCGCCGAAGGGGCTTGCGCCTATTGACAAGTTTTCGATGTTGAGAATTTGTAGCATACATTCGTCATTTTCTCCAGCTAGACCCCAGTTTGATTGGAATACCAATTGGTCAAAATTTGCCCATGACCATGTGGGAGCTCGTGGTGGTGTAGTCCTCTGAAGAGCAGGTGGGAACAGATACCAGGACAACTGCCGCTCCAAATTTCTGCCCCACATCCCTGCGTAGTATTTATCCCCAGTCTGATCTTGTATTGCCGCGGCAATTCCTGCAAGTGCGATTAATCTGTCCTTCTTGAATGTCAGATTGCGTTTGGAGTATTGCTGCACGATCGTGGCCCAGTTCTCCAGATATCGTTGTTTACTAAAACCGATGCGATGATCAGGCGAAGTAGGCGAGGATTCACCAACAAATTTGGTAAAGCATTCCCAGAACACTTCCGTTCGTGTAAAATGAAGAGTGCGTGGAGAAAGCAATCGTTCTTGAAATGTCCAGCCTCGTGTCTCCAAAGGACAATGCTTTATAGATTCCAGGGGATGTTCTAAAGGAAAACAATCATACCCAACGCTAGTATTATCATCAATCTGTATCAAGAGCTGACATACTCGGATACCATTTCGCTCAAAGAAACACCCCACGCTACCATCACTGGCGCTTGAGGCTGCAATATTGATCATCCCATTACTATAGACATTATTCATGGTTACTGACTCCCTGTTCCAGTCCTCCTTGTCATCCTGTAAAATGCAAAGGGAGTCTATCCAGATATAGCTGATATCGAGTGATTTGCACACCTGGATAGCATCCAGGAAGGTTTTCGGGAATTCTTCTAGCGATATCTTAGACGTGAATAGAGGCAGTGTTGACTTCGTTAGTGTGCAATTTTCCTTCATGACGAATGGATTGCCCCAGCAGTGACTCAAAGTTGCATACTCGACACTCTGGTTCTTTTCGAACTCTTGGTATAAATGCAACCTTGGATGCAATCCGCGAATATCGATGAGTCGAGTGGGGATGAAGCTGGGATTTGTATTATGACAAGCAGGGTGTAGTCTTCTGCATGCGTCCAACCATTTCTTTGCTAGTGGTAAGGAGTGGTTTGTGTCGGGAACCACATCTGAAGTTTGGAAGATTGACTTCCCTGTACACAAGGGTAAGCTTCGACTTCATCCCCTCTCGCAAAAATACATGGACGCGACTAATGATAAAATTCCTACGCACATGCCAAACTTGTAGAGTAGGACAGAGATTTGGGAAGTGACTTACCGGGCGCAGCTTGTTTCACCAAGCTTAAATCCGACTCAAAAGAGTAATAACCTTCTTCCCTGCAACCATAAAATTTCAGGAGAAGTCGATATGGATCTACACTACATCCTTTCCAGAAGACAATGACTGACCCCCAAGCTAACGCTGTATTTTCGGATGTGTTCCTCCTTTCTTGAACGATTTTTGCAATCCGAGCGTGAGAGTCGGGGTCATACTGAAGTCCGTTAATGAATGCGAAGCATAGATCACATCCTGCCTCGGCAGAAGCCACCAAAGCCAGCAGATCCTGGCGAAATGTAATGCCCTGTGTTGAATTGCGTTTCTGACGCTTGAGCTTTTGTGCATACATAGACATAGCATTGACTACCTCTTGGCAGCATGTGCAAAGCTTAGAGGTAGGTGAGTCCCGGGTTGAAGTTGGGAGGTCGTCGAGGACATGGTCAAAAGAGTGATCGGCCGCGGTCGTTATCTGGTGACCTCCTGGGCTCTCTATTATATAATTGGAGTCTTTGCTGTCTAACTCGGTCTCCCATTCCGAGGAGGCTGAACTTGATTCCATTCCCATGGGCACTATGGCAGGCTCCGGGTCATTCATTTCTCATTTATTAGGTTGCACTTATGATTATAGACTGTGATACCGTTGATAGTTTGGCTTGCGTCCTTGCAACCTGAAAACAGTCGATGTCGGCGAGATGAAACAACAATCGTGGAAGCACTGTAAGCTGCAGCTGACGAGATTTTAGGCTTCCATCGCCGGGCGTCCACACCAATCAGGAACATTGCAGCCTTGCATCGTTTATAGTATTATAGGAAATCGATAAAGCTTAGGGAAGAGCATCTAAAGCTGAAAGACTCAACGAGTACCCCAGAGGCCTTGTGAATTGTCTATCATTCAAAAAACTTGATCAAAAAATTTGATGATAAAGGGAAAAAAGGTCTTCGAGGAGCGAGAGAGAGAGAGGGTAGTTTTCATATAGAATGTTGGAGGTAGCTGCAAGTGACAAGTCTCTAACCGGAGGTATTCCGGAGTGACTGAGAGGATATAAGGCTCTTATTTAAGATTCGCCGTACATTGTAATATAATACCTCAAATTCTACTTAACTACATAGTTAGATATCAGAGCTTATACCTAGGATGTATATAGGAGACTTTATTATATTTAGGCTAAATAGGATAAGTGGGGCAGGTTACATAGTAGTAAGGGGATAGCAGAGAGGTCACATACAGCCTAAAGATAGAGGATCCTTGTTGGTATCAAGGGGGTGTCACCTCATAGTAGCTGTTGAGACCTGATTATGTGTGTTGCATTTGTGAAGTCTAAGAAGCTATGTGAGGTTATGCTGCGAAGAGGTTACCTATCTACCTATGCCTCTCCGCTAAGTCATTGGCGCTTGTTGGACTTGGATTTTGCCTAGTCAGCAGACACGTAAATAAAACGATCTCTATCGTAGCTGACACGTATCCTCCTACATATCATATAATACAGACATCGTTATATGCCACGGAACAGCTTCCCGTCTATTTTTCGTTTTACTGGTCATTCAAAGGTGTTTTATCCTGTATTTCCCTATTCTTGATTCTCGTTATTGCTCTCCAGTTTATAAACCGTGACTACTAAAGCCTGCCTTTAAAGCGTACGTATTTAAACTCTCATGTATTTCAGCCGCTTCCAAAGAATTGCTCTTTCTGTAGTAACTTTCGTAAGCCCTAGGCTAAATTACTTCACCATTCAGACCAATCTGCTGGTTCCCGATCATCTGTCTTCCAGCCATACTCTCCAGTGCTGTCGCCATCAAATGTTAATTCCCTATCCTCTGATGGGGGAGTATCCTGTTCCGGGGCCTTTTTTGCCGAATCTTCGGTTATATCTTCACCAGAATGCACCTCTTCGACTCCCCTGGTCGCTTGCTGAACAACTTCAACTGAGCTGCCAGACCGTCCATAGGTGTCCAGTTGGCTGGACAAGCTATCCACGTTCTTTCTATCCGCTTCAACTATTGCCAGCGTCAGGAACTCTAGCTCCTTCAGCCAACCTGATGCGTTTGGATTATCCTCGAAGCCAGAAAAATCGAAATACGCCGCGTAGATCTTGTTTGCGATTGCTTGGTGCTGCTGCCATTCAAATTGCTGCCATTTAGGATTCGAGCCAGTACCACATCCCAGCTTTGCTCCTAACTTTGCCATAACATCCAGTGTTCGGACACAGCCACACGTTTTCCGTATGACTTCCGGCCATGCCCTCCAATCTTCAGCATCATGGGATGCATTGACGTATAAGGCTTCGAAGTTCGCTTTCAGTTCATCATTACCGGCAAGAAATCCACCCTGATAGAGAGCCATGTCCGCAGAAGCAACAAAAGCATGGGCAGCAATGTTCCCCTTCCTGATAAGATCTCGATTGATTTTGTACCGGGGGATTTTCCAAATAGTTTCTTGTGTCCGTTCGAGAAATCGAAGCCGAATTGAGATGCCGACATCGAGGAGCGGCTGCAGGAGCTCTTTGTCTGTCGTGAGTTTGTTGACTTCGGAGAGGTGCTGAGACTTCAAGTCGCTAATATCTTTCTGTGCTTTCTCTTTGAGCTGTTTGAATTTCGTGTCGTGGAAAGCCTTCAACTTTGATATTTCATTTTGCGTACTTGTTGCCGCCAATGTCGCCTTACGTGAGATATCTCTCTCGGTTTCCAGCTCTTTGCGGAGCATTTTTCATTCAACTTCAGGTTGATGATAGGTACAAAAGGATGCGGCGCTACCATTGAGTGGTTGAAGGCCAAAATCAAACGGCGAAGCACCTCCTGGGATATCCCTCGTGGTGACAGAGTTGATAGTAGAACATTGGGCTGTAGAAGCGGAAGGGGTTGCAGGCGTGCCAATTTCTGAGAGGATTTGTTAGTTTGATCTTGCCTTCAAGCTTTCGTGCTTATGTTCACCTTCAATCGCTCGACTCACAGAGTCTTCCCTAGCTCTCTTCTTGAGGAGAGGTCCTTTGTTACTGTCTGCCATCTTGCGCTTCTTTCCAGTAGAACAGCTAGGTAGTTGCCAGAGAGTGGAGTAGACAACAATTTATAAGGCAGAACTGTCCTAAACAGTGAATGTTTCTTGAACATGAGGATGCACAAGTTTTTGGCGAGAAATAACAACTTCAAGAACACTGCCTTAGCCGACAAATCTAAGATCTTCTGAGCTCACGCCATCTTCAGTATAGGGTTCCTAAATTTCTAGATTTCTGGGCTAATGGAAAGCATTCTTATCCTTCACGAAGTCAAAGTCGCAGTGATCAGTCTTTTTAGGCAATTTGGTACATATTACAATTGATTGTTCGATGCAACTGACAAAGCGCGTGTCACATCATTTCCCCTAAAGGTACATCGATGTTGAATCCAGTAGAGATTCCTTCCAGCCCCTCTCCGAAGAAGACAAATTCCATCCACCATCCTCTATTCTGCGATGACTAAACCCCAACATTTGACTATTCTACACAGGAACATATTCCCAAAACAACCGCCAATACTCACTTCAAAGAGTCCAGGAGCAATCAGAGATTCGACTACCACCTTTCCCGTCCACCACGACGACCACGGCCTCCACGGCCTCTTCGATCCACAGCTATCCAGCCACCTCCCGGTGTCGCAGAAGAAATGGTGGTGGCAGCTCGCTTGCCATTCCTGCTGGTTTCGACGATCTCAGCGGTCACCTGCTCAAGCCGCTCCATCATAAGCTTGTTTTCTTCATTTTGAGCAAAAGCCGACTTTGGTGTAGCCGTGTTATATGCCTCCGCAAGCCTTTCGTAGATATCCCGATGTTCTCGTTGCAACTCTGAAGTATCGCCGCCAGAAATGGTCACTTCAACGGTTTGCCTCGTTGCTCTAAGGTCTTTCAACCTTTGGAGCACAACGGGCCAACTTTTCCAATCTTCGTATAGTTCCTGATAAAGTTCTTTCAGGGTATTATCCACACTAGTAACACCTTCAAGGTAACCCCCATAAGATAAAATTAAATCAGCCGCTCCATTCCCGCCATGAGCAGCATTATTGCCCTGCTCAATGCGTTGCAGATCAATGTCTTCAACGACATCCCCAGCAGGAATTCCTCAACTCCTCCTCATATTCGTGCTTGAGATTTTTCAACTCCTCCTGATGTTGATCCTTCAACCTCTGTAGCTCCTCCCCATGCTGGTCATTTGATATCGAATTCTCTTTGCGTACAGCATACGATTCCGACTTGGCAAACTCCAAGTCTTCTCTCAGCTCAACCAAAGCTTCCTCAAGGGCTTTGCAGCGGACATCGAGACTCGCATACGATGGTCGCTCACGTGGGAGACATTCATTTTCCGTAGTCGTGCCCGAATCCAGGATCCGGCTTCCATTCGCAGGGGGTGTCTCATTCTCAGGAGTCGCTTGAGAGTCCGGTTGGAGGGTAGCAGTAGATGTAACTGAAGCGCGCACAACGCTTTCGGCCACTGGTAAAGAGATGGGAGTGCCGATTTCTGTAGGTACCATTAGCTAGGTTCGAGAGTACTGAAAGTAGCCTTCAACATGTCGTGATACTCCGCATTGGATGGGAGATCAAGATTGTCTCAAATCAACTTCGAGTAAATGGTGTGAGCGGTGTTTCTCAAGTGAATTGCTTACCTTCAAACACCACATCTAGCATACTCTCAAACATTGTCGGGGGTACTGGTGTCACTGTCAGGATAGAGGTTGAGATGAATGAGTTTCTCTGGCGAGCGTGAGCGAGATTGAAGGGAAGCTGGGTCGACGAAGCAGCGAGATAGTCAACAAGTCTGTCTGATCCTGCAGTATACACACTTTCAACACCGCGTGCTAGCTTCAATTGGGGGTTCAACTTCTGTAGATTCTTTATGATATCCGTCCTCTCATTGAAAATCCGAAAAGCAAGTGGTGCTGTCTATTCACTTATGGTAAACATGAATCCGCGTCATATGTACCTAGGCTCCAGTCAATTTTGGCTTCCAGATTATGCCTAGTAAGAGAAGATCTTCACAGCCAACGGCAAGGAAGTCTATAAGTTATTCATATCAATATTGAATTGCTAACGATGCTGTCTATCATACAAACTAAAAGCTACGTGCTCTCAGCAATATTATAAAATCCTCTCCTGGTATACCTGCTACCAGAATCAGCGTGCCATCTCTTGTGTCGCTTTCCGATAATATCTTCGTCATAGCTCTGTCATCACCCCTTGCCTCGCTGAAAACGTTCTTTTCGCTTTCAAAGACTGGTCGTTGGAAACCATTCTCGACTGGGATCCTTATTACTAATTCTCCTCGTCTTCGTCTTCATCAGAAGACTCTTCTCCCTTATCAAACGACTCTTCCTCTTCAAATGACCTTTCTTCATCATCAGACGACTCTTCATACCGGCCTCCTAATATATTCCGATCCAGCTCCACAATTTCCGCCGTCACCTCTTGCAGCCTAGCAAGCCAAGCCTTATGCTGTGCGCTGCTATCAAATTCCACATCTGATTTTCGAGAACTATGAGCTGCGTATATTTTCTTCATAAGTTCGCCGTGCTCTTTGCGTTGCTCTCTAGAGTCACTGCCATCATTGAGAACTTCAATAGTAGCTATGACGATATCACAATCAAGAGCTTTGCGGGTTATTTCTGGCCATGCTTCGTACTCTGGGGAGTAGATGGTGGTGAGTTGGTCCCTTAGATCGGCTAGATCAGATACAAGTCCGGATCTGAGCAACGCGAAATCAGCATCCCCATTTGCACTGTGAGCTGCTATATTGCCTCTCTGAATAGTAGCTTGGTTGAGGCTTTGACGAGTGCTATTACGGAGTATCCCTGTCGTCTGCTCGACATAGCGAAGTCGAATCGCAGCTCCAACATCCAATAATGGCTCTACTGCCTTCCGTTGTTCCCGCAGTTCACTTTGATGAAGAACGGCCTGGGCTGCAAGTTTCTTCTGAAGCGTTTCCTTGGCCTTGGCAAGGCATTGTACCCTCAATTCCTCTTTGCTGGCTATGGCGTCGTCTCTGATATGCTCGATCTCTTTCTGGTGTTGGGCTTTTAGCTGCTCAATCTCGGTGGCGTTCTGGGCCTTGAAATTATAGCTGTCGTTCCGTAGAACAACAAGTTCGTACCTTGCGAGCCTCAGGTCACCCTCTGCCTTCTTCAACTTCAACTCTAGCTCTCCCTCTTTGAGCTTATCCTCGAGTGACGTGCCTCCGGTCTGAAGTAGCTTCGAAGAACTGGCCGCGACATGAGCGCTTCGACCTGAATTTACAGGCTCATTGGAATCTTTGGTGGTGAGGACATTGATAGGAAGTTGAGCATCAACATCAACATCTTTTGGAGTGGGTTTGGATTTGGTGCGGACCGTGCGGTGGACAGCTCCGGCAGGGGGTATTGAGCTTGATGGATCTTCTTCCATGAGACTTAGCGGACTGTGGCTCTAGACGTAAACAGAAAGGTTACCTATGTTGAAGCGCAAGAGTCTCTGCGTTTGCTCTTCCAAAAGCCTATTCGACTCCTCAAACCACGAGCCCGGTAATCGTGACCCCGCCATCGACAGGGGGTTATTCGCTAGTGTAGATGCTCAAGGAGGGAAACGTAGTGTCGCGAAGAACAGTCTGAGCTGAACCCGGACTCTAAAGGTTGATCAAACTATACGGACAACGAGACGGTTGAAACTTGGTGGTTGGCTTGAATTGAAGTGAAGGTTGAGGATGGAGTTGAGCTTTGACGTTTGACGAGACACGCTTCGCTCCACCAGATAGTCTTCAAATTTGGAAGGAGTACATCCCAACATTCATTCTTAAGGCGTTTCATCTTTTCAGAATGTACTGTGTTCCTCCTCCAAAACCTTCAAAGATTTCTACCCACCAATTTCCCTCAAGGTCTTTCACGTGTATTTCACTCATCAAGGATATGATACCCCTTGATCTTTTTCTTTTACTTAGATGTTGTTCTCTCAGTCACTTGCCCCTAAGCTGTAAGCATGTTAGGTTTTTTAACCAAGCGGCCTTCTGACTATGTAGTTGAGCACGTGGGGCAGGATTGGAGAGTAATAAGAACACTCCGCATCACTTCCGTATTCTGATTGGAGTTTCACTTAGTTATTGCATCTCTATATGGGTTCTTTCTAAATCTTTTATAGAGTAGAAGTAGGTTGCAACCAGAACCTCATAGTACATCTACAAGTTCATGTTTAGAGCATGAAGCGCCTAAGCCTAATACATAAAATCAACTTGTCAAATCTCGGAAATCCTCAACTGTTCTCCATCTCCATCAATCGATCGAACTATCTTACAGCATCATACCTTGACACCCCTAATAATCCCATAGTCTTACACTAGAATCTCATCCCCATCGATCTCTCTGACTGTCTATACTTTTAATTGGCATATAAAACTCATGCAGAAGATAACCTACTCTGAAATTTACCATCGACGAGGATGACTCTCCACGAACGTTCTTGTCATTCTCTCCTTGACCCTAATAAATCTTTCGCAATCCTTCGGCTCACAAATCTTTTGAAACCATCCTCTCTCACTAGGAACCCTATCACCATATCCATCATCCCGGATTTGTCTAAGAATATCACCTAACTGTATCAAAATCATCTTTCTCCCATTATCAAAACTGTTGTCTTTTTTGGTGGGATTTAAAACTCGGATGGTAGAGTGGCAGTCCAGGACTCTCACATGATGAGAGTTGTCATGGCCTTCAAACATCTCTGGCTGCACCTTATACAACGAGAAGTACACTTTTACTGGTCACGTGTACTCTCTCTAAGTTTCGTGCAGTTTGAATGATGAATAGAAGAGATACCTAGTAGTTTCTGAAATTAATACCTTTGGAAGTACAATCAAAGCCTAGCACTGTATATATATTCCGTCCCTACGGCAGTACTTATGCGGCGAAGGCCAAATGGATTCCACGGTGAAAAGAGAAAAGCCAACCAGCAGTCCTTCCAATTCCAACATTCCAAGTCCCATTGAGAATCCGTTCGCTAGCAGCAGCAGCAGCAGCAGCAGCAGCAGTAAAGACTCGAGTTCGGATCAGTATTGTGCATCGCCACTTATTTCTTTACAGCAAGGCTGCCAAAGAACTTCTGAACATCTTGGACCCAAAGCTCAGGCTGATTGACGGCTGGGAAATGACCGCCTCGATCATGTTTAGACAAATATACCAGATTGACCAAGCGTTCTATCCATTCTCGAGGCTAAGATAAAATAAACAAAGTCAGCCCTTTGCGGGGGTAAAGCACTTTGGGGAAATGACTGGAAGTGAAGATGTCATCTTACAGCAAAGTTAAAATTCAAAAGGATGGGGAACGGTCCTTCGGGAAAACCCCATTGAGAAACCCCATTAGGAACCTTTGTTTGCGACAAATTCGAGCCCGCCGGCTAGTGAGGTGAGTGAAGTCAGTATCTTGTTTCCACACATACAAAAGAAAAGGAAATGCCACCATACCACCATAAACTCCCTGTATGTCCTCAAATTCCCCCAAGTCCCCTGAATCCACACCATCATAGTACTAGTAATAATCTCATCAAAGCTATACGCATACCCATCACTAATCGCATACATAAGCACCCAGATCCACCCCGCGAAGCCGACGGGCGTATCTGACATAGCCTGGCCGATGGCGAGGGGGTTTTGCGTCTGGATGGTATCGTAGGCGGAATGCGAGCTAAACCATGCCTGGATCGATATGATGTATGCGTTCTCCTCTGCTGTCGTCTGGTTCTGTGCTTGCCGTGCGAGATCTGTGACGTTGGGTTGCGCGATGTGGAAGTCGGAAAAGTGGCCGATGAGACTGGAGCTGACCGCGTCCGCCATCCACATGCCTACCCACCATCCAAGATCTGTACTCACAACGCCGTACTTGGGATAGCCGAGTTTGTGCATGAGAGAATCAAATACCAGGCCCATTTGGCGTGGTCCTAGGCCGGAGTATGCGGGTGCGGGACTAAAACCAAAAGCAGGCAGGTCGGGGGCAACGACGTGGAAGCGTTGAGTTGTAGGATCGGCGGGAGATAGAAGTGGAGCGATGACTTTGGACCACTCGAGGTGAGAGGAAGGCCAGCCGTGGAGGAGGAGAATTGGCATAGCGTCTTCGTCGTCTGAACGCTCATGGACAAAATGAAGCGAGACTTCGTGCTGGTATTCTGAGCCATTGGGAGAAGGGATGGTAATGGCGTAGTGAGAGAAATTTGCGTTGATCTCATTCTCGGTGTTGAACCAGTTGTAGTGCTCTTTCCAGTATATTGCGAGGGCTGTCATATTCTTCCGAGGGGGTCCTTCTAACCAATCTTTGTTACTGTCATCTTCGAGGTCTATCGATGGGCGATAGAGTCCCGCCTTTACTTTCGTCTCATTTATGAATGTTGGCTCGACTGAAATGTTGAACGCAACAGGCCGGGAGCTGGATGGACGAAAATTGATGGTGACTCCGTTCACAAGTGGGCTTGCTAATGGGATCAGATAGAAGAGCTTCATATTGGCGGAGAGAGACAGTCGGAGCAGAGAGATGATTGAGGCAGCGGAAATTAAGCACGTATTGACTTTAGAACGGCCAAGCAACTTAGAGGGGCGTTGCGGAACGGCAAAATATGTCCTTTATATACTAATTGTACATAAACTTCTAATCAAATGACATTGCACATGAAGATCAGTAATTTCCTGCCAAAGCTGGCTCCTCTTCGGTCTTACAATTGAACAACACCGTTAGGTATTATCGGCGTTAGACGATGCGTCCTCGTTTGTTACTTTCCAAAGCTAAGAAAGTACTAGGTTCTAAACCTATCCACTTGTCAAACTTCCCTAAAAGACTCTCGGTTGTGATGCCCAGGGGTTCCAACTAGTCCCAAAGTAGAATATCACACACCCCTGCCTGCATACGGCGTAAGTCGTGACTTGTAAGCAAAGTTACCACGGAGGATCTGCCTTGAATCTTTGTCATTGAGGTTATGTGCCAAGGCTATTCTTACAGGAGTCCGTCGTTCCCGCAGCAAATCAACCGAAACCTGGCAATCCCCATGTCGACAGACAGTCTTTGAAGCCGCACTTTCGTACAGTTCTGATGTTACTGACAAGTTGTCTCTTATGAACCGGACATAAATGTCGGACATAGAACTAGCCGCTTACTTGAGCTGACCGTATGGGGATTTAACTTGATTCTTGACAGCATTGACTCCCAGTCACCAGACAAAAGACCCAAGAACAAGCGAACGAAACAAGAATATATGCGCCATCCCTGGTAAGAAAAGATAAAGAGAATCCATTATTCGCTCGAGGTTCACAACAAACAAATCATTCTCCCTCTTGAATCTCACATCGAGGATGACAATTCGTAATGTTGAGTTAATACTTGTACAGACTCGTCCTATTCACAGATATAGAAAATACCACGCTACGTAGAGGTCCCCACCGCTTTCAATTGCAAGATTTCGGTTTATGAATTGACATGAATAGATGACCGTCCGTGATCAAAAGGAAAATGCGATCAAGAGTCCCGGTCTGCTCTATGCAATGGCAAAGGCAGTCACGGTATTCATGTGAATGACTTCATGCAATGACCAGGGTAGTATAAAGCCAATTACTAAAATTATACACAGTTCTTATATAATTTCCATAGCATTCAACTGTATATTCGTCTTTGACAGCAGAAATTCCAAATAACAGCAATTCACTTCCCAGCTGCCCGAGTTGAAGTGTTTCCTGCGAACGCAGATACAATGGCATTTAGAAGTACAAAGTATCTACACCCTTGTAGAACAAAAGGTTCTCGGGGTTTGCTTGTACATCACACACAGGTGCCATCTTCACTGTAATAGGGTTAGATGCGTAGATGAGTAGTTTGCGATATAACTTCAACCATTACGCATTCTCAACTGCCTTTTATACACAACAAAACATCTTGTCACGGACTGTTTGACTAGCCAATGTAATGTGGAATGAAAGGCTCTGAACACTAATGAATAAATACACGAGAGAGATTTTAGCAGCATATGTACTTAAGTATAAAAAGACTCACTTTTTCAATGCAATGTGCTCCAAGATTAATAGAGCAAAGTATGCCAATAAAAGACTGTCGGATACAGAGAAGAGGCACGCGTACTGGCAGAGCTGATGGAAGCTCAGAGAAATAGTTTCCATAGAAAAAAAGCGTTGCAGAAATGAAGTTGACAATGAATTGAAAAAACCTTTGATCCAAATGAATGAACGAACTTCAAAATCTGACAGCAAAATATACACTTAACAACACCCCCAAAAACCCGGTGAGAACCATCGTTCACACCATGCTTGAAACATAAATCTTGACTTAATATCATTCATTCTGACACCGTATTCCCCACCCAAATAAAACACATCAGAAGCAAAGCCCAAGCACACTGAGTGACGCGACTGCGTCTACTCACTGCTGGGCAGAGATGAGTTGACACGTGGTTGTTGGTGTGGCGAAGGGAGAATGTGAAATATGAGGTCGTGCCTAATTGAATGTAAATAAACAGCATTTCACCCAATTTAACAGCAGCGCTCCCATACAAACCACCCCTCAACTACCATTCTAATACACATCACCCCCCCCCACCCCCCCCATAAAGATATACTTACACTTAGTACATGTACATATATCATAAGAAGTGAAGCAAACCCAATCCTTCCCTCTAATATGGCTCTCGTTTGCGAAAGCAGCGGTTATTGCTCGTTTAATGCTGTGATACGGTTTGCCTTTTATAGATGGGATCGAGGTTCATACCCAGGTAAGCATGGATTCATGCTGCGAAAAGAGGATGCGAGGGGAAGGAAGGAGCAAGCGAGCCACTTGGGAGTCACGACACCAATTCGACTCAGATACCATTCACACACATATACACACAATCCGATATTGAGTGAGAACAGTGTAACGGGCAATAACTTTAATTGCAATTGCAATTAACACACCACACTATTCGGACACAATGGCTTCTGCCAACCATTCTCCGTGTTCCCAAACTCCTATCAATGCCAACCAATACGGTACCAATTTATAATCTCTTAGTGATTGATTTCAGACCTCACGCCTTGCCAGATACAAAAAGAAAAAAGAGCGCCCATGCTGCCATCGCCAAATTTATCCGCCGATTTCCGATTTCCCTGCTCAATTGACAATATGTGCATTAAAAGAAAGTACTTGGTCCGTCGGCTAGAAGGGAACGAAATTGAAATGTTGCTTTTGTAGCCTTGTACTGATTGTACGAACGCTAACGCCCCCCATGAATCAGACAAGTAATGGAGAATTGAAAAGTGCTTTAGTAGCGATTGACACTCGTAGAGCTCATTTCAGCCCGTTTCATAGGAGGAGGTGGCGGTGGCTTCTTGGCGCGGCTAGGTGGTGGAGGAGGCGGTCCTTTGCGTCCGTTTGGAGCGTTGGTGAGGGTCGACTGGGGAGTCGTTCGGCTGGCTACACTACTACCATGAGAGGTCGCGGGACTGACAGAACGGGCTCCGTATGATCGATCAGGACTATTGCTGTTGAGTGTGGAGTCATCTGATGGATCGCCAAAGAGTTCTGAGTTTGTATTGACTCGGGCTGAAGGTCGTAGCTGTGCTCGCATGGTACCGACATTAGGGGGGACGGAATTCTGGCGCGTTTCAGAGATGGGGATTTCTCGGTAGATGGCAGTAGGACCTTGGAATGTGGATGCACGGGTGATGTTGGCTCGGCGTCCAGGAGAATCGGCTTGGGGGTATTCATCAGGGACGTCCAACCGATTGTCCTGCCGTCCTCCTGAAGGGACACGGGATTGAGAGCGAATAGCTTGTCTGACTGGTTCTGGCTCTGGCATTGGAGGAGCTTCCTCATACCTTTCATTGTAGGAGTGCGCAGTGTTGGAGCGAGAACGTGGGTTTGGTCGTCTCTGGTCACGGTGTGAGGAGGTTTGTCTAAAAGATGTTAATACTGTCAAAGATGGGTGGGCGCGATTCTTACCCAGCAGGCCAGTCTCTCTTCAAACGGAGCAGCTCGTCTCGGCATTTATCATAGTATTCAAGCTCTGCCTCCAGGAACTCTCCAAGATCGGCAACGCTATCTGCTTCCGCTTCCTTGATATCCTGCATACGCCGCAAGACATCCTCACTAGACTCCTCATATTTAGCTTTCTGGGACCGAAGCTCCTCCTCGGTTCTGAAATCTTCCTTCTTGGCTTTCTGCATCTTCGAAAGGGAGGCGTCATATGCAAGTCGTCGGTTTTCGAGCTTCTTCCGGGCAGCCTGCATAAATTAGCTTTTGAAGTCATCCCTGCCTTTAATAAACATACCTGGTACTCCTTCATCATTGCCAGAGATCGTTCCAATGATTCAAGCCATCCATTTGTAGCTGTTACAACGTACGTCTCCTGAGATCGTGCAATTTTCTCATTTGCTCTACCCATGCCTACATCCAGTTAATAATGTCCTTGTAACCGTAGCCATTATACGCACTGATGAGACAGTTTCCAAACTCCGAGTCAGGTTCAAAGTCCTCCCCATGATGTATCATTGTTTGACCCAGGTATCCAACCGGTAGGATCTTCTCTTTGTCTTCGACTTCGTTGCGTTTAGAGAGGGACTTGACGTAGGTGGTCATGGATCTGTGCAGCTTCTGCATGCCTGGCAGATGTTAGTTGTGAACGGCGTAAAGCATCTGCAGACGTACCATCTTGTCTAAGATCCATCTCCATTTCCAGATCCTTGAACTCATCAGACACGTTGGTCTTGATCTCCCCGCCCATCTTCTCCCCAGCCCATTGCTTGACCCTGCCGAGCTTCTTGTTGATATTCATATTGGCGGACGTGCGTGTGTATTGTGCGGTGTTGGGGGTGAAGTTGTAGGGAAACCGTAGGGAAACCGTGGAGTTTGGGGTTCTGGGTTTGTGGGGTTGTGTTGCTATTGTTGTCTGTTCAAGCTACCAATGTGAATTTATCCGCGGGGACAATGATTGTTGGATCTCAAAGAATGCTAGGCTGGGAAAGTACCAGAAGCGACCGTGTGTTGGGATGAACCGGAAGTGGGAGGAAACTGGAGAGCCCAAGCCAAGTCAATTGAATTGGGAGCTACAGCAGCCAAGAAAGAGCGTGATATGGATCCTGGCAGAGGACGTGGACGGTGAGGGGAGGGTGCGTCTTGTTGGTTGCGGAGCGGTGGTGGCTTTCTGGACTGTATCCGCTTTGTGGTCTGGCAGAATGCAAGATAAGGTAAAGAGTGTGGGATATGGAGGTGGAATGTACAGGTGGGATGTACGAGTACAGACTGGGTGATAAAAGGAGGCAGTTCTAGAAACAGAAAGGGAAAGAAAGGGGAAGGGACGTCGAATTGATGCGGAATGCTCGAGTATTAGTAGAAGGTACGACTCTGGTTGGAATGGTTTGGTTTAGGATGGGATGCTTTTTTTCGTTACCAGCCGATGATGGTGGAAGGGCCGAGGAACGCCACCAAGCCTATTATTCCCTTTCCCCTGTCTTGACTTCCTGTCTGAATTGAAGGCCGGATGATAAAAGGATAATCAATTGATCCTACAGATCTCCCCTTCATCGACACATCAAAATGCTTAATACATCTATTTACTCTATATCTCCTGCAGTGTCCAGTTATTAAACCCTTATCCACCCAATCGACTATTGCTACTACTACTGGCGCCCGAACCCAACGAAACATAGGTCACTTGCCCTTCCCCCCCCCTTGCTACTGTTGGAATAGTCTCAACGATTGGCGGGGCCGCCATCGATAACCTTACGCGTCGAAAATATGTGAGCACGCGCGGTGCAGTACAGCATGGAGTACCGTACCATCGGATCTAGGTTCGCGACTCGCCCTCCCCCTCCCTCGCCATGCATCATGCACGCTGTAACACGGTAGTGTAAAAGTCCTTGTTCCGACCACAAGAATTCATTGACAGATCCTCCATATGAAACACGTCGTATGCGTTGTTTTGTGGGTACAGTATTTATATCCTTTCACAAGAGCCGCCCAGTCCAGTTTCATCTTCTAGTCTTCGGGACTTGCCTTTGGCGTTTGACCGGCGTCTCCTTAGAGTCAGGTACCGCTGAGATTTATTGGCCTAGAATTCCCTACACGTTCTTGTAGAGGAGGATGAAGAGGATTGATTCGCATGCCAAATACGATCTTCTAATCAGCATTATTACGAAGTAGCTTGTTGGAGAGGAATACGGAATTCTAAGGATTGGGATACGTGCATTGCCGTTCCCGAGAAAATAGGGGGTGGGGTAAGAATGAGGCTGTGCTACGCTACAGTAGCCGGAGAGACCGGAAGCGATACAGTATCACCTCAGAACTTGCAGTTGTCGAAAGAGTAGTCCGAATCAAGAGTTATTTATATACATAAAGTTTTCAACCATCTTCCTTTGGACGTTTTCTAAAAGGTCTTGTTTGGTTGAGTTGTGGCGACCGGCTAATTCGGGAGGGTCAAAAAGGAGACAAAGAGGGAGAGGGAGAGATGGGGTCGCCGACATCGACGCCACCTTCCTAAACAATAATTATTATTGATAAAGTAATAAGTACTGTACTATTTTACTTAGTCTTTATTATTCATATAGCCTCATGTTTATTAGGATTTGGTACAGCATTAATATAGAAGTTTCATTAATAAAGACAACTATAAGGAGGAAAGCTAAAAGTACCGAAATGGAAGTTGGGAATAACTTCAAAAGCACAGGCCACTCTCTTAGCGAGCCTCTAGCACCGCACCCTTAACCATACGTAACAACCCTCTTACTCAGTAGCATTATGCTTTCCTTGCTATATCCTCACCATATTAAAAGTTAGTGATATGTCTATCATACTTAATTCCATTACTATAATAAAAAATATAAAAAATCACACGTTTAAAAAAGCAAGCAAGGAGAATCCAAACAATCAAAAAGGAATATTTAGTCAGGATACCATTAAGCAAGCTTAACGATAAATTCTTCTTAGAAACCTAAAACAGTATACTATTATACATTAAATGTATTTTACAATTTCTTTCATTCAATTATATATACCCTTTACCCCTCTGTCCAACGGCTTGGTGAATGCGCGGGGCGGCCGCCGCGCTTAATTAAAGGATTTGCAAAATTTCCAGAAATCGCGAAGTGCAATAAAAGCTTTAGTATTTCCCATTCGGGACGTCTTTTTTGTTGGATAATTCACAGTAGAGGACTTGCCAGCGCTGTGGAGTGAATGGCTTCTTGTATGAATGGAGTGGAAGTTAATGCTGCCCCGCGGAGCCCCTTTAAATTCTTTAAGCGAAGCTGCAAAGGAAGGAGGGGGGGTTCAATTCATATGAACCGTTGTCTGGCTTTCTCTTATCTCAGGCAGAATAGTCGACAGTCTTTAACATACTAATTGTAGATAACCTAATAAGATATGTTTCTATAAGATCCATTCCAAGTTCATGATGATAATGCCGTCACTTGTGCCTATTCTTCGCCGAGAATCATCAAGTAAATATAAGTGACTGCGACTTACTTTTCGCTCAAAATCGATATGTTAGAAACCCTACCTTGATTTTCTTCTTCAGATCTATTAAACACCGGAAACATCTCCTAACTTTTATATTTATATATAATGTCTGCTCTCTGCTTCCTTCCTAGTGTGGAGAAAGACACCAAATCTAGATTTTGCCAAGTTTCGATTCCACTTTCTCGAGTGTTTAAGCCAGTTGCGTATTTAGCATAATTTGCAATTATGTTTATTTGGTACGTAATTGTTATTGTGATTCAATGTATCATCGGATACATATGTCTGTCAAGAAAAAGTTTACTGTCAAGTTCTATCAAGCACCAAGTCAATCTTCAACCAGATGATTTATCTAGCGAGCAGTCACTTTCAAAATTTCTAGAGGATAACAACTTATTCCTACTTCGGTCTTCGATTAGGCTGGGCATAAGTTTAACGTTACCGCGAACCATCATATATCCATTCTGAAGTTCTCACGTGTCTACGATTCTTAGCTGTCACTAGCTGGAAAATATATACTATTTCTCAAGTGAATCCTGCTAATCAACAGTTAGTTATTCAGCACCGTCTCACTTCCGAGTGGCAACCAGCTAGGAATTCATAAATTAGCAGCAGGCAGTACGAAAGACTAGACTCCAACTCTAAAAAGTGAAAGAAAGAAATGATATATATGTCTCGTAGAGAAAGTCATAGAAGCATAATACATGATTTGCTAGGCTGAACTTGAATCAATCTCCTTGTCTTTGCGCAGCTTTCTTATACTTCTTCTCTTTTATATTTATAAGAGGAAAAAATCTTCACTGTCAAAACATAATTACTATCGTCATCCCAGCTATTCATTCAGTCACCCCTACGGTCCTCACCCCCGAAAAAGCTCAACCCAAACCTTTATATTCCAAGACAGAATCCTCGCAGCGCGCTATAAACAGACCTATTAACTTTTCCATTAAACATTTACTACCTGTAAAGTGCGTATGTTTTTTGCTGTCATTGTTCCTATTGCTGTCAATTCATAACATATAGTGCGATTAAACTTTAAGTCCTTAAGCACATCCACAAAACTCATAAGAGGAGCGGCAGTAGTATTGTTTGACTATGGTTCCAAACCGCAGACTCGCAGAGTGTTCCTGATAAAATTAAGATATATAAAAGATTAATGTCCGCCCTAAAGCAGGAGCAACAACAAGGTATGCAACATTCAATCATGCAGCAAATCCGAAACCTTTATCCTCCAACGGGATTCATAAGAAATTGATCTCTGGTGGTCCATCCCAAACGGAGGAGAAGGTCACAATTACTTGGCTTTATCGCCGCGCACTCGAGTGAAATGCTTTCTGATGGTCATGTATAAATCCTTAGCTTAGCACGACCCCGTACCCTTAGGGAGGTCCTCGGCCTGCAGCTTATACTGCTATCCGCTGGTCGCAAATCAATATCATCATCATCAACATCATCATAAAACCAGATAAATTTTCCCTGAATACCAGACTAACTCCCTCTGAATGCCATTGCATAATCCGTGCCCAGATTCCTATTCCCAAAGTCCCTCTGACCATACCAACCCTCAGTCCGAATTGAATCCATAACCACTTCGTCAAAACACCAGAGGCGTACAGAGCTGGAATTGCCTGGTTGACAGTCCACTCCGTACATTTGATCATAGGTGGTCGATCTTCGCCGGGCTCGTAGAATGTACCGTCGGGCTTCATCTGCTCTGTCTTCATCGTGGCGATGTTGAAGTGTTTCTGCTTCGGTGGTGGAGGTTGTGCGGCTAGGATTTTGTCCATTTCATGAGGATAGTCGGAGACGTTGACTCTGACTTTTTAGACGTTGTAGGTTGACATGGCTGACGATTCTAGTTGGATATTGTTGTAAAGG
Source organism: Lachnellula subtilissima (assembly GCA_007821545.1). Lineage (NCBI taxonomy): Eukaryota > Fungi > Ascomycota > Leotiomycetes > Helotiales > Lachnaceae > Lachnellula > Lachnellula subtilissima. Next base: position 35,642 of record QGMJ01000224.1, read on the forward strand.
GTTGGATATGGCGATTCGATGAGAAGATGTGAGAAGGAGATATACTTGAAGTGTAGACATAGATCGATCTGAGCCTCAGGATAAGAAAAGTGGCACTAATATATAATGTTCCAGGCGGCGTGGGGCATTCATAGCGAGTGCAGCCTTTTCCTATGTAGCATAAAGAGCATTGGGCCTTTCGTGGAAAGGCGGTAAAATACTGCAGGAGTTAGCAAGTGAATACGTCGCCTCGATGTCTTCATCAAGTAGCAGAGACTTTTTGTGGAGGAGAGAACATAACACTATAGGAGTTAATAAGGCAATTCACATGCTGCCGTCTAGGTAGGTAGGCACTGTCCTTAAACTCGACTTGCAAAGTAGAACATGCGATAGCATTTTGGCGTCAAATTCGTCTCTCTAATCTATATTATTAAGATAATTGAAACATCTGGAAAAAACTGTAAGCTAAGCTTTATGCTAGCTTGCGTAGTAGAAGACTTGAATTGGGCCAGCTAAAAGAAGTTCATGGAGCTAGAATGCCCCACTAAGGCTTCCGAGCTCAATCCCCCACACTAATTGCTAGCATGCTCTACTATGCAAGTTACTTTATACCTCTTTTACCTTATTCAGGTACCTAGGCCAAGGTAAGGTGACGGGGTGGGCGTTTATCAGCCACGTGACTCACCTCGGGATATATATTTGCCGGTCACCGATGCGATTATCAACACCAAGAGAGTGGCTACCCTGCCAATCTACCTAAGCATCTAGGTAAAGCAAAGACATTACCGCCATTCTCCATACCCAGAATATGAGATGACGGCTCTCCTCAAACTCCCGTACTTCAGGGACTCTAAAGACTTGCCTGCACCTTTGCCGACTAAGTCTGAAATTCTAGCATCAACAAACATCCTCAAAGGAAACGAACCCTGGGCCTTCAGGAAGGTCGTGGTCGTTAACGAGGTCTTAATTGCAAAATATGGCCAGGCCAAAGGTCAAATTGAGGGCGAAAACCTGCTGTTTTTCGAGGAAAATAAATTTCGCGGAGTTGCGCCTCGCTTATACGCAATGTGGAAAGAGGATGATGGAATCCAATTCATCATAATGGAGCGTCTGGGCGGCGAAATGCTCGAGAAGCTATGGCCAGCTCTCGAAGAAGCGGACAAAACACGCCTTCTTGCAAAAACCAGAGAGCTCCTATCTCGCATTCGCGAGCTACCCCACCAAGGTTTCTTCGGCGCCGTCGATGGCACCCACCTTTCCCATCACCTCTTCTACTGGTCCAAGTACCCAGCCCACGTTTCTGGTCCATTCTCCAACGAAGTCGATCTCATCAAAGGCTTTGCTGCGAAGTCACGCTTGAATGCTGAGGACAATGACCGTATTTCGTACGTGGCCGATTTCTGTGAAGAACAGCTCATGGGTTCTCTGGCAGTCGTAGGCAGAGCGCCAGTTTTCACCCATTGCGATTTGCAGCGGAAGAACATTCTGGTTGAGGTGGTGGAAGGGACAGCCGAAAACGAAAAGGACTTTCGCGTCTCGTTGGTTGATTGGGAATCGGCAGGCTGGTATCCTGTGTACTGGGAGTACTTCGTTGCCTTTATCTCGCTCAAATGGGACGACGATTGGTGCAGCAAGTTTGTGCAGGCTGTCGATGCTTGGCCAGCTGAAGCTGCTATGATGAAGATAGTATATCAGGATTTGTGGCTGTGAGGAAAGACCTGGTACCAGAGGATGATGTATGATATGGAGGAATGGAGCAGTTGAAGAGAATGCTACGATATTTATAACTTGGCAAGTCATCCGGCTGAAACAACGCTTTCGCACTGCTTTCGCACTGCTTTTGAAATTAGCGGATCCATATATCTTTTAGACGTATAGTGTTATTGCAAACCTGCTTCTGTCTGGAGTATGTTTTTCCGATGACGTTAATGTGGCGCTGGTGCAGAATATACCCTAAGCTTCAATATTTGGTCAGTGATCTAGCTGCACGGTCGGAGAGGAACAAAAGTGATCTTAGTGAAAGTATAAATATTCCACCGTGGATTGGTGTGTAAAGGATTCTTCGGATAGGAACTCTTTATTATTTTCGGGACTAGAGGAAAAGGAAACCATTGTATTTGGAAGTCACAAACTCCTCCCATGAAAACGCGAAATGCAATAACGAATCATTAAGCCAACTTGAGTCGAAGTTAGACATAACCTATGATGAGAAACACGTGCGTGCAAGCTGTTAGAGGCTATGAACGCTTTGTGGGGACTGAACTTCAGTTCTGGGATCAATTGATCTTTCGAGTTCGAGATATAGAGTCTGTTAGGGACCGGTGTCTCGCCTTTCAATGTGTCGTTAAAAGAACCCGGAACCGGAATGCGTCGGGGCTGTTGTCAGGAACAGTTGCTAACCAATTATCCAGGACACTGCAATTTGAGTGGCATCTCCAATAAACAGTCCCTCATCGACGAGACAACGGACAGTCTTTGCTCGGATAACCATCCACATGCAGATCGCAGGCCTAGAAACATGGCGTAATTTGTGATTCTTCCATATGTACAATGCTTTCTTGAAGCCTACTCATCGCCTAGTGATGCTCCTCGCCGTGACCTCCCTCCGCGTGTCCATGATGATCGTCCTTCAGAAAGAGGTATTCGTACCCGCAGTACGCCGCAAATGCCACTGTCGCAATGCCCAAGCCGGGGAAGCTGCCCTTAAATCGGTTCCATCTTGTAAAGGGTCCAGAGTATCTCCACGCCTCTCTGTAGACAACAGGTCAGCACCAAGTTATGTGATCCGAGTCCGTTCCTCCGCAGTAATGCAATGACTCACGCTCGTGCCCATGGGTCGTTTTTGGGCGTGCCAGCTGCCGCTGCGAAAGCTTTGGGATCGAAGCCCGTGAGGTTTGGTCGAGGCGCTCTCCGGACACTGGCGGATTGGTTATTAGCAATTGATATCACAATAAACACAGATGGAGCATTGGGCATAGCATACCTAGTGAAACGCATCTTGATTTGCAATACGCAAGGCTGTAGTTGAATGAGGAGAGTGAAGCTTCCCATCGTCTGAGGTTCAATTGCTTGGCGGCGCTAGTCCCTAAAATGGACCTAGCCTTGGCGCGGTATCACTTGAAAGCATCCAGCGCCAGCCCTGCGAGCATCAACACCCTCCATAACAAATTCACGTCTACAATACGAACACTCCCACAGCAGCAAGATTTGTAATCGAGTCCCTACGCACACCTCAAGATACAGCATACAGTCTACCAACCAAGGATCAGACACAACTTCCCCCACCACGCGCTTCACACTGCGCCCATGAAAACCGTACACCTTCCTCGATCTTTCTGGACTAGCACACATAGCACACAGAGACAGAATGCCTCCACCGAATATGCGCCTCGGTGCCGCGCAAAATAACTACGGCTCTCAATATCAGTACGGGAACCATCCCCAGCATGGAGCTAACAATATGGCTCCTCCCCTTGGGTCGAATCCGGGATTCATGAACGCCAATTCCATGAACAACCCTTTCGCGGGCGCTAACTCGCTGGGGGTGGGAAACTTTGGAGGCGCTGGTTTAGGAATGCCTGGAGGAACTGGTTTGGCAAGTCAGGCTGCGCAAATGAGCTTTGCGGGTGCCTCGATGCAACAACAAGGACACAATGGGATGGGCGATCCCGGAGCGAGGGGGCAAGTAAACAAGGGAGGCAGGATACGGGAGGTATGGAAAGGGAACTTGCATGAGGAGATGGCCATTCTACGAGACCTCGTGCAACACTATCCATACATTGCAATGGTGAGGACAGTTGCTTGGAGAGGAGGTTGACCTAACTGACATCATCTCAGGATACTGAGTTTCCTGGAGTTGTCGCTCGGCCCATGGGAGCTTTCAATGGAAAGAGCGATTATCACTATCAATGCCTACGGTGTAACGTGGACCTTCTCAAAATCATACAATTGGGGATAACATTGTTCAACGAGGAAGGAGAATCCCCACCAGCGACAATAGATAGGGATGATTTGTCTGTATCGTCTGGAGGAAGAAAATACGGCCCGCAACCAGTCCCTTGTACTTGGCAGTTCAACTTCAAATTTTCACTGACTGACGACATGTACTCGGAGGTATCCATTGAAGCTTTGAAGCAAGCCGGGCTCGACTTTGCAAAACTTGACACAAATGGAATCGACCCTTTTGAATTCGGTGCGCTGTTAATAAGCTCTGGGCTCGTGTGTGAAGAGGATGTGCGATGGATATCATTCCATGGCGGCTACGATTTCGGCTATCTTACCAAGGTTCTCCTCCGATTACCTCTGCCGGACGACGAGGTGGAATTTGACAAGTTCATGAAGAAATTCTTTCCCAGCATCTACGATATCAAATTCCTCATGAAGCACGCGATAAGACAAACCCAAATGGGCCAACTTACGCCTCTAGACCCCGGAAGTGCCGAAATACTCCGCGCATTTGAGCAAAAGCAAGGATTGGAGAATACGGGAGAAATTTTCAAGATCAAGAGACAAGGACAGGCACACCAGGCAGGATCGGACTCGTTAATGACGGGAAAGGTCTTTTTCAAGATGCGGGAGAGGATCTTCAACGGCGAGATCAGTGATGACCATTTGGGCAAAGTGTGGGGTCTCGGGCTACCAGAGCATAACACTCACTCAACTCCTCAACATTACCACCAACAATTACAAGAAAACTCCACACCTACGCAGAATGGGACGGGATACACCAACGGCACACCAAGCACACCCAATACGGGGAATGCAGGTCTTGTCAGCACACCAGCACATAATAATGGTGGAGGAATAGGACCATTGACGCCTGGAGGTGGGGGAGGGGTGTTTGGCTCGTTTCACTTTGGCAAGCAGTAAATAGTGGTTTATGGCTCTCAATAATTCCCAGTCGAAAATAGTCCTTGGATTAGGCAGGTGGTCTTTTCGGAGTTTATGTGGTGTGCTGACTGAAATGTGCTTGGCTGGAGTTGGGACGTTTTTGTGCGTTGGTGTGTAAATTATGGAAATATAGAGCCTCTGATTATGAACATTGGCTAAAGATGAAGAGTTTGATGGCACTTTTAGTACGTATGTGTACCTCCGTAAGCGCGTTGCATGTGTTGAAGTGGTGAAGCTGCCGTGATGGTAGTAGTGGGGTAACAACGTCATGCGGGGCAATTCTGTAATCAGCTCACCTCACCTCACCTCACTTGATATTTTTCCATTTAAAGTAGATCCATAATACTTTGACACCATAGCACATGTAAATTTGTAATCGGATCGGTCGGACGGATATATGCCAAGTCAAAAGACAAACTCACGCATTTCAGTTTCACGTCTGTCTACGTTTAAAAGACCCGCATCCTCGCTACATAAAGCAATAACAAACACCTCCCTTCCACCAGCCAACATACCAGTTTTTCATCTCTCGTTTAATCATCTCAACCAACCAACCAACATGACACCACGTATCCTACTCCTCGGCGGCCACGGCAAGATCTCCTTGCTCATGACCCCTAAACTCCTCGCGCGCTCCTGGAACCTCACATCCGTGATCCGCGATCCAGCCCAAAAAGCTGCTATCCAGGAAGCAGGGAAAGCCGGGCCTGGTAAACTAGACGTACTTGTTGAGAGTCTGGATGAGGTGAAGAGTGAGAGTGACGCGAAGCGTATATTAGATTTGGTGAAGCCGGATTGGGTGATTTGGAGCGCTGGTACTTCCCCTACCGTTCCCTCCCTCCCCCTCCCCTCTCATTATTCACATTTTCAATGATTTTCAATGGATGGTTTTTTTATTGTATTGAAGATATGGTATGTACATGCATGGGATATGGGACACCTTGCTGATAAAAGATGAAACCAAACAGGAGCTGGCGGCAAAGGCGGCGCCAGCCGAACAAACGCCATAGACAAAGAAGCCTGCATCCACTTCATCCGCAGCGCGCTCTCCACGCCCACCATCACCAAGTTCCTGCTCGTGACCGCGCTCTCGGAGAGGCGCCAGCGCGCGCCCTGGTGGGACGACGAGTCCTGGGCGCTGGTGCAGAAGATGAACACGGAGATCCTGCCGGCGTACTATGCAGCGAAGCTGGCTTCGGACGATGTGCTGACGGTGCTGGGGCGCGCGAAGCAGGGCTTTGGGTATATTTTGCTGCGCCCAGGTAGCTTGAGCGATAAGCAGGAGACGGGGAAGGTGG
>QGMJ01000225.1:0-41698 GCA_007821545.1 Lachnellula subtilissima
ACTAGTAAGCCTCTCCTTTCTTCTCCTGTCCTCTACTCAAAACCAAATTGTGAAACATCATTACTAACCACCAACCCACAGTCACAACCTCAGCCGGTCTAAACTGGCGAAACCCAACCACCGTTCCCGTCACCGCAACCCTAAACCAACTCACGCTCCTCAACGCCGGCCAAGCGCTCTCCGCATCATCCATCGCCTTCTCCAACTCGACGTCCACCCCCACCATCGATATCAATAGCGTGCAATGCCGGGCGTACAAGGATGCAGCGGGTGTGCAGCCGGGGAGCGCGCCGTTCAATGCGACGGAGCCGGCGCTCTTAAGTACGAATTTGGTGGATGTTAGCTCGGTGTTGTGTTATGTGGTCACAGCGGATGAGTAATTGGTCAGTGGGGTGGGTGGTAGAGAGTTGGGGTAATGGGATATGGGATATGGGTATGGGTATTGGCTGGGTTGGGAGGAATTCGATGCATAGAACGGTGTTCTGCTTTAAGGGATAATGGGTAATGGGTAATGAGCCTAATATAAAAGAACGGGGCGAGTGCGGTAGCGGCTGCATAGAGCGGGGTATAAATACTGGTCTTCACTAGAGGCGCTTAGGATATATGGATAGATAAACCTGGGCATATAGATACTCACGATAATCATGATTGCGAACGTTTTTAAAAACCACAAGTAATCTTTTAAGTGAGGGGGTTGTGATATATTCACAGTAGAGCTTCAAACAGCGTGCACGCCTATCAAGTACTAATACCTAGAGGTATCGCATATATCCCTACCATACCATTTCTCGATAATTCTTCCTATATCATTTGTTACCCCAGATCAGTATAGCTATATATTCTAACTAAGTATATCCACATATAGATTGATATTAGTCATAATATTAATAATTAACTGTATAAGCTTCCGTTGCTTCCCTTCCTTTACTCGATAATTCGAGCCGTAAGGCTCCTTTTTTTTATATACTCTAGACAGCCGCAAAACACTTTAGAGCTACGGAACGCCTGCTTTTATGTTGTAAGAGAATACGGAGCAAGGCTGTCTATCTATCATTAGGTTGCGGTAAGCAGTGAAAATCTACCGCGTAGGGAATCCTTAGTACCTAGGCTTATACCTTTTGCCCCCTTTTGTTCGCTACGGGTATTTCACACCAATGAGAAAATTACGTCTAAGCGAGATTTGACGAATCTGAAATGTTTATTTATGGAATAGCTACTTAGTCTATTAGGGAATAGTACTAGGCAAACTTTCATTAGTATGGTCTATTTATATTCGCTATAATTAAAGCTTCTAGGCGGGTGACCTGTATAAATATTAGACTGCTTAGAGTGTTAGTCAATTGATAAAGGAGAATGCACTAATAATAATGCAGTCAACCAAACTACTCACGTTACTTTGGGTGAAATCTTACTTAGGTAGAGAGAGAGAAATTTCAGCTTCAAAGTCGAGGTAAGAACCCCTCGGCGGCTATAAGGCGGTCCCAGCCAACATGGCCCTGAGATCTCCACGGTTTGTGCATACCGTACTGAGCTTTATATCCTTCACGACTTTTGTCACCACCGTGCTCCGTAAATATAATATACATACCCCGTCATCTATTGAAGGACCAGAATCAATGTCTCGCCCAGTCTAATCAATGCTCTCTTGGCGCTCGACATGGAGGGGCGCCAGCCCATTTTGTCATCCACATCCGACGTCTCATCACAAGCGAATCTTCACCTCCACCAATCCGCCGCATCGACTCTTCCCCCACTCACGTGCATTTATATCTGCGTTCTCACAACATGAAGAAGACCTCAAGGAAAAGCACTTTCAACACCGATGTCGACACACATAAATACACCTACAAGCCTCTTAGCAGAGCCCAAGACTCCATCCGTCTCCTGCGGCTGAAACCCGCTGAAAACCCCAACTCGCTTATCCACCTCTCGCTCTTCCACACCAGCCTCTCCCAGGCGCCACCGTACGTGGCGCTCTCGTACTGCTGGGGCGAACGAGCCGGTGTTCAGCGGGTATATCTTGAGAACGAGCTCATTACCGTAACGCCGAATCTCAAGCAGGCGCTGCAGCGTCTCCGTCCTCCTTCAGGAGAAGATCTGATTCTGTGGGTTGATGCAATATGCATCAACCAATCAAATATCCCCGAACGGAGTATCCAGATTTCGAATATGAGAAGCATTTATAAGAGTGCTGAGAGCGTAGCTGTGTGGCTGGGACTGGAGAATCGCAAGAGCTCTGAGGCGATTCATTTTGCACGTGATCTAGCTGCTTGTGACGAGGGGGTGGCCAGTGCTCTTGTGCGAGATCCAGCTCGTGAGGAACACCTAGAGGCTCTTGTGACGTTATTTCGGAGACAGTATTGGTGGCGGATTTGGGTTATACAGGAAGTTTCGTGTGGGAGGAGCACGACGGTTTATTGTGGTGCTGATGCTATTGAGTGGAGACAGCTGAATAGCGTCTGTGATATTTTCAAAAAGGAAGAAGGACACCTTCGGGACTTCTTTTACAATAAGCCTTCGTACTGGCTGACGCTTATTCAAGGGGGCCCGCGAAGTTTGCAACTATCACGATATTCGCCGGATCTGGTTGCGCCGCCACTCTTGGAGCTGTTACTCTCGCATAAGAGTAAGAAATCTACGGACCCAAAGGACAAAGTGTATGCTTTGATAGGGATATGCAACTCTCGCGATACGTTTGGTGCTATAGATTATTCCCTCTCTATGCGCGACGTCTATACGCACACAGCGCGGCATATCATATCCACGTCTAGGAAACTCGACGTGATCTGCGTAAAGCAGCATGATGTTTCACGATTCGACCTTCCATCATGGGCTCCGGATTGGACAAGACCGCCTGCGAACAGCGGCTCCTCGGTCGTTGGCTTACAACATCATGAGCCCGAGTTCGCAGCAGCTGGGAACAGTCTCGCACAGTTCGAATTCCTCAACGACGGATACGTTTTGAAAGCCGCAGGTTTCATCATAAGTACCATTGCTATTATTGGCATGCCGTTTAAGCAGAAAGTACATCCAAGGTTCATTGAGCCCGCTTTGCACGCCTTTCACGACTGGTGGAATTTGTTCGCATCCGCGCTCCCCGAGTCCAGCTCTCTTCCTGCACAAGCAGCGTTTGCCCGTACCATATCATGCGGGAACTGGATGTTTGAAGATGAAGGGGTGTATGAAAACAAGTTACGAGCCATTTTTGAGCTTTCGGGAAGCATTTTGGCAGATGAAGATATGCTGCCCATGGATACACCGCCGATTCCATCGCTTTCTGGTTCAATGACCTCTTTGATGAGCGAAAATGAGATTGAGGAATTTGATGATGCGAGAAGTGATAAAGAACAGCGGGCAGTGATTATCAACGCATCTATTACCATGAATCGCAGGCGTCTATTTATATCGCAGACTGATGATATTGGCCTATGCCCATGGAACGCTGCTGTAGGGGACGTTATTTGCGTTTTGCTTGGGTGTAGATTCCCCGTAATTTTGAGACCGGTCGAGGGGAAGTATCATTTGATAGGAGAGGCCTACGTTGATGGCGTTATGAATGGAGAGGCCATGGCTTTGCTGGAGAAGGGTAGATCCAAGTTAGAGGAATTTGAAATACACTAACTACACTAACCTCCGTAGGCTTCTTTTCCGACTCTCTGTTCTTGAAGTGTGGGTGTACTGGACTATCTTAGCTTTCGTGTGAGATGCGTGGTATGGTAGCTCGCGGCCTCCTTTTCCAGCAAGTGGATTTGTCATCTGAGAGCATATGATGTATCTGGACTGAGGAATTTCTCTTCTGACCGATAATATTCGCACTAGGTCGATACGCAAAGCGTGCGAAATTATCGAGTGAGGTAGCGAGATCTGTATTCTTTCTACGCCACTATGGTTACAACAAGCCTCGCGCTACTCGCAGGGCCGTCTACCAGCGCACCCCCACAGATAAATGATGGGGTAATTTGGACGCAGCGCTATTCCCTACAATTCCGAACGCCTCCGCAGCTTGTATTCAAGCGCCGCAACGAACCTGCAACTGCGAGCTAGTGTATAGGGGCTCTGTCTAGTACCGATGGTAAGTCGCTGCTTGTGCTAAAATGATGCAGCTGTTGACATTTAAAATAATAGCTGGCCGCGTTTGGGAAAGAGACGGCTGAATCTCTCAGTTATGTAAGTTTGCTTGATGAGGTGCAGAAACCGAGATCTGGATAGAGCTGGAACTGATTGTGATATAGGCTGCTCAGCATCGAATTCTGCGTATGACAGCGTTTTCCAGGAGCTGCCAGAAACAAGGAGGATCGAAATAGATACTCGGGCCTTGAATTGCGGAGGAAAAGATAAATAGATGTGAATCATAACCGTGTTATCTGTTAATGGCATGCCAGAAATTTAATGGTCATGTTTGTGGGTCCAATTCCTTCTTTTCGATATAGGTAGCTGTATGATTTCTCAATTCATTATACAATCAGCCATATCTTCGCTCAAGCCCTCAATGGTCTTCTCATCGTTTCTTCACTGCGTACCACAACAGAGATTGTAATTTCCTCAGCCCATCATTCAACGATGTATCCGTAAATTTAGAGCATCACGCTGGATGTTTGTTACGTCTATTGAGTCGCTGACTAGGACTAGCTACGTCGTTCCTTGCGCTTGCGTGTATACATTAGTACTGCCTCTAAGTCTTTAGACAGGAAGCTAATAAACCAAACTCTTCTGATACGGTTGGATTGGATTGTTTTGTTTCCTAGTACGTGGGATTTGACTGCGCATTCCGACGCTGGGAAATGTTACATGAAGAAATATAAAGCGTAAGCATAAACGACAATTTCAGAAAATGCAACGCAAACTAAGCAATGATGCACTATAAGTAAAAAATGGAAAAGGAAAGGGTGATCGCAACTTGAGTTATCTTTACTGCGTGTTGATTTGGTCCCATCCCATCGCAACTTCCCTCAAAAGTTTAAGAGATACATATCAATATCGCACCCACCATTTCCAAGTAAATTTAGCTAAACACCTCGCACGCCCAGGTGTTTGTCGCCCCTTGACGTCTGTTTTTCAGCCGCATACGTAGTCAACCTTTTTCTGCTTCACAAAATGAGCTTGCGAGGCTTGATATATTTACGGAGCGGGCGCACAAAACGGCACCGCCCGGCCGCCGAGCCTGTTCGTACATACAATGTGAACATCGATTTACGTAAGAGAATCTTCCCCACAAACTCGCTAACCCGATTGCTAGGATTCGCGGCCTTGGTGTTAGTGGTGGCTTAGTGCCGGCAGCCAAATCTGTAAATTGCTTCTCTAAAAGACGAATTGCTAAAACTGATTACAAGACAAAAATAATAAGGGATACTAAGGTACTGAAATAAGGATGTTGTTCTCATAGATCAGAAACAGTGAGCTGTTTACTCGCGTGCTCCGGTCGGGGCAAAAAGTCTGCGGTTTTGGTAAGGTTTAGGAAGCTTGATGCCACATCGGGGAGTTGATAAGGCCTTGGATCGACACCTAACTTTATTGGCTGATGATTTTCAATCGTGCTTGCGACTTGTAATTGGCCCCACCGTAACGGGGCGGTAGACGAGAGATAAGCATCTTTGGGGTTTGATGTAACGATGGAACTGACCCCTACTGCAAAATGCAATTTTGTATGGTTGTGGGGGTGGATGAACGAGATACACAACTTAACTCCGGGAACAGTTCAAGGTTGGACATGCCCATTCCGTCGTAGGGCAGAGATAGCTGCCGTCCTACCCTACTTCTACTACCTCCCTACCCTGCTCCTGCTACCTCATACACCTTGGTGTTACCCTGCGATCGCCTTGCGCGTTGATATAAGTACAGAGTAGACCTTTCTCAAGTCGCTTGGATGTAAATTGTCCGCCACCTCAATCGCTAACGTTGGGAGGAACGACATTTGGCACCAAAATGAACTTCTTCAAGAAGGAAAAGAGCAATGGCTCTGCATACAATCCCCATCGTCCCTCTGTGACGTCTATCATGCCTGACGGCGACGTGCCAAATTACGAGGGTCTTTCTGCGGATGAAGCTGCGCTCACGGCGCTGGGTTACAAACAAGAGTTTAAACGAGAGTTCTCGCTATGGACGACGTTTTGCGTTTCGTTCGCGGTGCTGGGTTTGCTGCCTAGTTTTGCGAGTACGCTGTACTATGGCATGGGATATGCGGGGACGGGTGGAATGGTGTGGGGTTGGTTGATAAGCTGGTTTTTTATCCAGTGTGTGGCGATGGGTATGGCAGAACTCTGCTCGAGTATGCCTACGAGGTATGTCTTCTGCATGAAATTTTCGAGAAAGAAACTGATATTTTGATAGTGGTGGACTTTATTATGCGGCAGCTGTGCTCGCGCCTCCTGGGTGGGGTCCTTTTGCTGCTTGGGTTACAGGTTGGTCGAATTGGATGGTGCAAATCACCGGCGCGCCTTCAGTGGACTATGCTCTCAGCGCAATGGTACTCGCCGCGGCCTCAATCACAAATCCAAGTTATGTGCCGCAAGATTGGCACACGTACCTCCTCACCGTCTTCGTCATGCTGATCCACGGCTGCATATCCAGCATGCCAACTCTCTGGATTGCAAGATTCAACTCATATGGTTCAACGCTGAACATGGTAGGCTTGGTTGTCGTTATCATCATGATTCCAGCGGCCGTTACTGGCTCTGATACAAGCCCGAAGTTCTTCCCTTCGAGTCAGGTCTGGTCGATCCAAAATGGAACAGATTTCCCAGATGGCATAGCAGTACTGATGAGTTTTCTCGCTATCATTTGGACGATGTCTGGTTATGATGCGCCGTTCCATCTGTCTGAGGAGTGCAGCAACGCTAATATTGCGTCTCCTCGTGCTATCGTCATGACCAGTGGAATTGGAGGGCTCGCAGGCTGGGCTCTGCAGCTAGTCGTTGCCTATACGGTCGTTGACATCCCATCTGTCCTCGACTCGGATCTAGGTCAACCCTGGGCATCTTATCTCATCCAGGTAATGCCTCAAAACACTGCGCTTGCAATTCTCGCCCTTACCATCGTGTGCGGTTTCTCCATGGGACAGGGCTGCATGGTGGCCGCGTCTAGAGTGACATTTGCATATGCCCGTGACGGCTGTTTCCCATGCTCTTTCTGGATCAAGAAGGTGAATAAGCATACTCTCACACCTGTGAATGCAGTTTGGTTTAATACTGTCATCGGTTGCCTCCTGTGTCTCTTGATCTTCGGTGGCAGCGTTGCTATTGGTGCTATTTTCTCGGTGGGGGCCATCGCTGCGATGATCGCCTTCACGATCCCTATCTTCATCCGAGTTTTCTTCGTTGGTGATCGATTTCGACGTGGACCGTGGCATCTGGGTAAATTCAGCAAACCCATTGGCATATTGGCCTGCTCATTCATTCTTGTCATGATGCCTATTCTCTGCTTCCCCTCAGTGCGAGGTAATGATCTGACGGCGGAGTTAATGAACTGGACTATTGTTGTGTATGGAGGACCGTAAGCACCCCAGATTCCATGGAATAATGAACTTGCTAACGAGTTGCAGGATGGCGATGGTGCTCGCATGGTGGTTTATCTCTGCACGCAAGTGGTTCAAAGGTCCCGTTATCAATGTTGAGCATCATATGCTGGGCAGAGATAATGCGGTTGTCCATGGTATTGAAGGCCTATCAGATAGTGACACGCCTAGTATACCTGACAAGCTGGCGGAAACAGGGTCGGCGCCGGCCGTGGATGTCAAGTGATAGCGTTAGATTTTTGGTTCTGTGTATATATTAGCGATATTTAAATTCCATGGAATCAGAAAGCAAGGAAACACCCGTTCGCATAGTTAAGTCATACCAGTCGAAAACATTTTCAGCGTCTGATAGAAGCCTGACACTTGGGAGTGCTCGTGCTCTACCACCGCACCTTGAAAAGTCGTCTTACACAGGATTCCTTTGTCCAACGAACTGCAGGATGATCATGCTGATGCAAAACACGATTCCCATAGTTATACATGCGATCATTTCCATGATAATAAACGCTGATGGTGATTTTTGCAAACAAGAGAACTATAACCAATAAAGTTTTAAGATAGCAGGAAAGAATATTTGGAATGAGGATCATCTCATGAACCGTACCACTTGGGAGCTCTTATGCGTCTTCAAAACAAGCTTCGGCATGTACAACTCCGTGAGAATAGCTGTACGAAGAGCTGTCTAAGGCATTTTTGTTACATGAAGATGATTTAAATGCTTCAAACTTGTGAGGAAGCGTGACGATAAGAGAGGGGATGATACTTGGTAGCATGTGATTAAGTCATACGATACATAGAGGGACAGGGAAGGCGAAAGGGGATAATGAACTCCGGAGACAGACAGGTGATGGATGGAGCCAGCAGGAGAAAGAGGAAGAACTTGTGAAGTTCGCCAGACTTCCGGCTTGGAGTGACGGATTAAATCTGGAGAGCGATCTTGATAAACAACGGAAAGAACAGTACGGTAAACTGATCTCGTCCGGAAAGGCATCTGTAGAGCTGTCGAGCTGTTTCGCGGATGTCTGTAGAATGGATGTGGAGAATGGACGTGGTGTTGACTCACCACGCAGTTTGGGAAGTTTGGTAGAGCGCGTCACGATCAGATGGCAAACCACTCGGTACTCGTACATTGTGAATAAAGACAAAGATCAAATGTACTTGATTCTGTCTATGAAGGCATTGGTTTTCACGACTTATTAAATCAAAGTATGAGATACCGGTACTTTATATGAGCAACACGTGACGAGGCTGACTAGGTAGGGGATTTCTATTTTCAGACTGAATCCTTGGAAGTCCCCGAATAACAGGGATCGCAATCGCAAGTTTGCAACCCTTCATCCTTCAAAGCCGACTCTAATCCAATTATCAACTTCGCACAAGGAACATTCCAACCCCTATTCCAATGCTCTGAATTGTCATTCATTATGCCGCCAGGATCTTTCCTCTCCCCCGCAAATTACGACGATGATGCCTCGAGTCTCCACAGCGAGCGCAGCGATCAAGACACGGATAGCGAAGACGATGAGGTTCTGATGGGCGCGCGAACAAGCGCAGAAATTAGGGAACATGATCGCAGTGTATTTACAGAAGAGGAGGAAAGGGATAAATTGCTAGAGGAAAGTAGGAGGCGCGAGCGAAGAGGAAGCGCGATGTCATTGCCGAACCCGCTGAAGAAGCTGTTTTCGCAGAGCTATACACACTTGCCGGGGATTGGATCTTCCGAGCATGTCAATGAGATGAAAGGGGATGGGAGCGGAAAGCGGGATCGAAGGAGACGGCGGAGAGAGAGGAGGAGTAAGAAGAAGGGGAGGTTGATCGGGGAGGCAGAACATGGGGAAAGAAGGGAGTTGATGTATGAGATGGAGGAGGGAGGATTGAAAGAGGGCAGTTCGACTGGGAGTAGTAGCGATGCGGAGGGCAGTGATGAGATTGATCGACGAGGTCTGCTGGGACTACACGACGATAAATCATCAAGGAGAAGGAAATGGCGGAGGTGGTGCTTTATACATCTGTTAATCGCGGTCGGGTTCTCGATACTGGTACTCGTAGCCTGGAAACTCTCCTTGAATCGCAAGGGTATAAAGTACAACCAGAAGATTATGAGCAATGGAACAGCCTTGTTCGCGCCTACGACGATTTTGATAAGTTTGGATGGGTTCAGGGCGGACTTCTTGAATCGGGGGCTCACGCCAAGGTTGAATGCCTTTGTCAAAGAAGGTATCTCTCCGGTATATATGAACCCGAGTTTTCCCTCGGTCACATTTCCGAATCACTACACACTGGTTACTGGCCTATATCCAGAATCGCACGGAGTTGTCGGAAACACATTTTGGGATGCGGAACTAAAAGAAGAGTTCTTTTACACAGATGTCTTGGCCATGCAGCCAAAATGGTGGGGCGGAGAACCCTTGTGGGTTACTGCAGAAAATCAGGGCATTCGGACTGCTATACACATGTGGCCTGGGAGTGAAGCTCATATAATGGGCGTCGAACCTGCATTTCTGGATGCTTTCAACGGAGAGGAACTATTAGCCAATAAGGTCAGCAGAGTGCTCGAACTCCTCGATAAACCTGGAGAAGAAGATGAGGTGGCAGAAGTGGTCGATATGCGACCTCAGTTCATCGCCGCTTACGTCCCAAACGTCGATGCCGATGGCCATCTTTACGGCCCCAACAGCACTGAAATCAAGACTACGATCAACGATGTAGATACTATGCTAGATCAGCTTTTCCAAGGTCTAGATGAGAGGAATCTAACGAGCATTGTCAATGTGGTAGTGGTCTCTGATCATGGAATGGCAACTACTGACACGAATCGACTCATCAGCTGGACGATCTCATGGATATTAACTTAATCGAACATGCAGACGGGTGGCCCCTTTACGGTCTTCGTCCCAAAAACCCGGCGGATCTCCAAGGGCTGTACGATACACTTGCAGAATCGTCAGCCCAGAATCATAATTTCGAAGTATACCTTCGAGACGAGAATATGCCAGAACGCTATCATTTCAGTAATAACGAGCGGATTGCACCTCTATGGATTGTGCCCAAGACTGGATGGGCAATCGTCACCAAGGAGGAGTTCAATGTCGCAGATGCGAAAGAGCTGGGTATCGCATATCATCCCAAAGGGCTCCATGGATATGATCATGAACATCCCTTGATGAGAGCTATCTTTATTGCTAGAGGTCCAGCGTTCCCTCATGCTCCGAATAGTCGTGTGGAGCCTTTCCGTAAGCACCACACCCCCAAAATTCCCGAATACATGTATTAATGAAACAAACAGAAAACATCGAAGTATACAACATAATCTGCGACTCCCTCGGCCTAGACCCAAAAGCCAACAACGGGACCTTACGTCTCCCACTCAAGCCCGTCGGCATCCACACCCCTGAAACCGCCCCCGAAGATCCCAGCGATCCCGAGCTTTCTCCCTCCCCAGCCTCCGACGCGGGCTCAGACGACGGTTCAGACGCCATCATCTCCATCTCGCCCGTCGAAGCCAGCTCAGCCGCAGACCCAAACGTCGTCCCTCCAACCATGATTGGCGTGGATCAGCCAGAGGAGGTTAGTGTTGACAGACCGGTCGTTGGGGATGAGACTGAGGTTGCGGCGGAGGATAAGAAGTTTTTAGATTGGATTAAGGGGAAGTTGGGAGAGGTCAAGGATTGGTTCAAGGAACTGGGTGGTGGTGGTGAGAAGGGTGTTGAGGGGGAGAGTGGGGAATGATATTTGTGAGTTTGTGTATATATATGTGCTTGAAGCGTTAGGTGTTTGGCGTTGAATCTGGGTGGTATGTCTTCTTGGTCCGTAGATATGGGGGTTTGGGGTGGGGATTTGTATAATATTAATCTTGCGTTTGTCAACATTGACTTATCCTACCATGAATGCGTTGTTGAGAGGTCGGATAGCTAAGGGGGGAGCTATTCAAATCCGGAATGGAATGGAATGGTCCTGTGATTGAAATCATTTACCTCTCTCACTTAGGTTTACTAAGTGCAAGGCTAAACTTGAACCTCAGTCGCATTTGGCTATTTCTATAGGATAATGCTAAAACTTGAGTCGAGTTGAGTTTAAACTTGGATTTCGGTATTTATAGGAAGGGTAGAGATGTTTTAGCATGCTAGCATGCTGAAACCTAATATAATAAAGTCGGAGGAAATATCCTTTACTCCTAGGCCTTAACCTGAGTAGGACGTCCATATTAAGACTAGTCCAAGTCTTACAATATGATCTTGGACTTGAGTTTCAATTAAATTTGGAAAGCCTCTCTCGGGAGGAACGGGGCAGCAAGTCACGAGTCAACGATGCCAGAGTATAAATATGCGGGACAACCTGTCTCCACCAGGCACAGAGGTTTTCTTTCTGCCCTTTTTCGGATATATAAGTGTAGAGCAATATGCAACGAAACAATTTGGATTTAACGTATCAATTGATACCAACTTTGGAGAATCCGACTTGGTTCTCTTATTTGATACGTGGAATGGCTGACTCAATTATCTGGCTAAAAAACCACTAGAATGAGCTAATAGATTGAAAAAAGCGACGTATGTGAATTTTGTATCTAGAATGACCTTGAGTCCACAAGATGTAGACAATAAATGCATCAATGTTTTAAAAGATGCTAGAAGACGCTACTCGTACTCATACTACCTACTTATCACGTGCAATACTTAGCTGGTAGGCCTTTCCCCTTTTGAAAAGACTGTGGGGTCGCTAAAGCAAGATCTTAAGTACCGTGCCTTAGGAGACGCAGACGCGCATCAATCTTTGAGAAATATCGCGATCTATGGCTCTACGGACCCTTGATATTGAACCTGCCGCTCTGTTCCACTCCCAACGTCCCAGACGTACCAAACGTCCCGACAACCACCTGACACTTTGGAGAACGAAAGCGAGAGGATAATCTATCATTTTGACGGATAGCTTCATCACCAACGAACTCCCGCAGCCTCGTCTGTCGCCTCGCCGCAGTTGGGCGTCGCCCGATCTGTACAACATGGGGGACTCGCAGCAGGCCGTAGCCGCATCACAGAAACTGGAAAAGCAGGAGCTCTTGGACGAACTGTGCTTTCAGAGAGTTCTTCTTCAGTCCATCGATCATAATGTACAAGACAAGGAGGATGCAACACAGCAAGTGAAGCAAGAGATAGCTGTACTGGAGAAAAGGTTGAGGGACTTGAAGCGCGGCACTCAGCCTACAGCCTCGAATTCTTCTCGCGATAAATCATCCTTGGTATCTTCTCAAGCCTCGTCTTCAAACAAGACACCTTCTAAGAATCCTATCGCTGAGGGAGCCGTTGACAGTATGGATGGTTATATGAGTATGTCCTCTGGTTTCTTTTTACTTTCTATGCACGAAGCCGCAAATCCATAATACATTTGCATATATCCTCTTCAACCTTCCTTTCTACTTGTCTTAGCAAATCTAACTAACACTTCATGGCAGATCAGGAGCAATCACACGGCCAGTCGGGGCTTGATTCAACAGCTTCTACCCCAAACTCGCACTCTGCGAACTCGATTCCAGAAATAACCACACCTTCCTCGATGAATCTCGTATCTCGCAAACGAACACACAGCAAACACTTCGATGGAGGGCTAGCACCACCTTTTTATGGAGGCAACAAATCTCGACGTACTTCTCCCAGCCCATACACAAGTCCAGCAACGCCAGGTGAAAGTTCAGGGTATGAATACCCTATGATTGGTGATGGTTTTTCCGACCTCACTATGTTTGTTTAGAATTTCACTTTCCCTCGAGTTTCAACTTTAGCTCTTACTCTTAAACCTCCTAATTCGCATCCGTGTTCTCGCTTTAACATGTAAAGCTAATCATTTTACTTAGGGATGACGAATTTGCCACTTTCGATAAGGAGTTCTTCCAAAGCCAGAAGGCTGCGGAGGATCAGGCCAAACAACAGAAGCTAGACGAAGACTTTGCTCGTAGTCTACAGAGCGATGGCTTTGCAGTAATCGATCCACCCTCCACCTCGGGACCTTCGGGCTTTAATCGAAATGCTGGACATCTCCAGGCGTCGAGCTCTTCACCTGCAAATACACCTTCCAGCTCTGCACATAATGCGTTTGATCGAATGTCTGGAGTACGTCATGGGTCGAGCTCATCTACCATAGCATCACACAATCGTGAAAACGCACATATAGCTTCAGCCAGGAGGCTTCCACCTGGCTGGAACAATAGTGCAGTATCCAGCGGTAATAATTTCCGTACGAACTTCGTCTCGCCGTTCAAGACAGAGTCAAGCAATCCTTTCAGTATGAATTCCTTTGCGCCCGTCAAGGCAGAGCAGAAGTACTCGATCCCTGGTACTTTCCAAGATGATTCCTCTGTTGCCAGTGATTCCGACATAGAGATCATTCCCCCTTCGGCATTTCGTGACAACGGACGACACCCTACAACATCTAGTGGAACATTTGGAACACACCACCAGCTCCCAAACCTTTCACCTGAAGAAATAGCGGCTGGTAATGCTGCTCTTGGTCGTCTCGAGCAATCTGCCCCCAATACTGCCTTGCAGCGAGCAATGTATGGTAAGCAGAAACGTCCAAGCTGGGTGCACACTCAATCCTACCCTGCATTACCACTAGGCTCCATGAGCTCGTCTGGATCTGGTGGATACCCATCTCAACATTTGGACATGGGAGTGAGCATGGGAATGCCCGGTGGTTACTCGGGAGATTCTGTGTATCCTCACTCTGCTTACACACCTATAGGAACCGGTATGCCAAAGCAAGAACCTGGATTGGGATACCATTTGAACGGCTTAAGCAGTGGCTACGATTTTCCACACTCGGATCCTTTGTTGGGTGTAATTGGTCGTGCAAATGCGCAAAGGTCCGATGATCTCTACGGCCTAGATAGTTTTTCTGGGTATGACTTTAGCGGGGAGATGAGAGAGCAGTACGACTACATTGTCAATGATCCTCGCAAGAACAACGACGAAATCAAGTCGTTACTACAGAACATTTGTGCGGATGTTGATCTACCTGCTGAGAGTAGGGAAGGAACACCTGAGGGTCTCAAATATCCCTTGGTAGGTCATCGAGCTTGTGTTCAATTGTAGCTCAATGCTAACAACGTATCAGTATGAACACCAAAAGGTCGCCTTAACTTGGCTCAAGTCAATGGAGCAGGGAACTAACAAAGGTGGCATTCTCGCTGATGATATGGGGCTGGGAAAGACTCTTAGCGCTTTGGCTTTGATTTTGACTAGGCCATCCGCTGATCGGGCTCGCAAGGTACGCATTCGCGTCTCTCATGACTAGAGAATATACTAATTGCTCGTAGACCACCCTTATTGTCGGCCCGGTCGCACTACTCCGTCAATGGGAGCGGGAGATTCGACAGAAAGTTAACGGCAGTCATAGATTGAGCACTAAACTAGTTCACGGACAAAATAGGAAGATCAGTTGGGACGACCTTCGAAATTTCGATGTTGTTTTGACGAGTTACGGCACTCTAGGCGCTGAGCACAAACGCCTAGAAATTTACCTCGAGAAAGAGAAAAAGTCCGGCAATCGCGACGTTGATCAGACACCGATGAAGAAGCTCTTCCCTATGTTAGGGCCGAAGAGTTTATTCTACCGTATCATCCTCGACGAGGCTCAGTGCATCAAGAATAAGAGTACACGGTCCGCTCGAGCTGCTTGTACTCTCAAATCTATGTTCAGACTCTGCCTTACTGGAACTCCCATGATGAATAACGTTGGGGAGCTATACTCTTTGATACACTTCCTGAGGATCAAGCCTTACAACGAGTGGCAGAGGTTTAGTAAAGTTTGTGGCCCTTCCCTTTCTCACCTGCTGCGGACAATTGTCTGACAAACCACAGGAGTTCGGTATGTTGACAAAAGGCTCCTCAAGAAAGTATGACGCCGATCGAGCGATGCAAAGACTACAGACTGTTTTAAAGGCGGTCCTTCTTCGTCGTACGAAACAATCACAGATTGATGGCAAGCCCATCATAAATTTGCCCCCCAAAACAATCGAGACTCAGCACGTTGTGTTTAGCGGTGATGAGCTATCGTTCTATCAAGCCCTCGAGTCCAAGACACAAATCCAGTTTAACAAGTATCTGAGACAAAACACAGTTGGTAAGAACTACTCGAATATTCTGGTCCTTCTATTGCGTCTTCGACAGGCCTGTTGCCATCCGCATCTAATCACAGATTTCGAAGATGCGCCTCCGACTGCGGGCAATCTCACGGCAGAGATAATGCAAGAATTAGCTCGAAGTCTTTTGCCGGATGTTGTTACCAGGCTACTTGGGGCGGATGGATTCGAGGTAAGTCGTCTAGTCCCCTATTCTCTGTATCTACTGACAATATTCTAGTGCCCCATCTGTTACGATGGAGTACTAAACCCGAGTATCATTATTCCTTGTGGTCACAATACGTGCCCTGAATGCCTCGCTTCGATATCGACCGCAGCTGCGCAGCAGAATATCGCCGACGGGAATGAAGGTGCAGCCCACGCAAAATGTCCCGAGTGCCGTGGCAACCTTGACCTGAATAAAATTATTGACTACCGCACGTTCAAAAAGGTTCATGACCCTAATTCAGCCGGTGATGATGATGAGGCTGCTGCCCCTAGCGTTAGCGACGATGATAGCACCGACTCAGGTTCCGAAACAGAGGATGATGATGCCGATAGTGATGGAGATCTAAGAGATTTTATTGTCCCTGATGACATTGTCGATACTGAGGATGAGGAGGAAGCCGATGACGAGGGTGTTAATAAAGGCGACGATGAGGTTGAGGTTGAGCCCAAGGCAAAATCCAGATCCAAAACCAAGAAATCCTCGAAGCGTAGCAAAAAGGATAAAAAGGATAAAAAGGGCAAGGGAAAAGAGAAGGAGAAACCACATTTGTCGCTCGCGATGTTGAAGAAGGAAGCCTCGAGATCCGCCAAAGGCAAACGCCAATACCTGCGCTATCTTCGCAAGAACTGGCAACCCTCTGCCAAAGTCGACAAGTGCGTGGATCTTCTAGAACGATTTCAAAAAGAAGGCGAAAAGACTATTGTATTTAGTCAATTCGTTTCCCTACTGGATCTCCTCCAAGTCCCAATCGACGAGCGGGGCTGGACAATGGAACGCTACGACGGCGGTATGAATAGCGACGCCCGTAACGATGCCATTGTCCGCTTTACCGACGACCCGAAATGCAAGATCATGCTTATCTCCCTCAAAGCCGGGAATGCTGGCCTTAACCTTGTTGCCGCTTCTCGCGTCATTATCCTCGATCCATTTTGGAATCCGTATATCGAATATCAGGCCGTTGACCGAGCATATCGTATTGGTCAGCAGAAACCTGTTCAGGTCCATAGGATTTTGATCGAGGGTACTGTTGAGGATCGAATTATTGAGATGCAGAAGCAAAAGGAGAAGCTGGTCAATGCTGCGCTAGACGAGGGTGCTAATAAGAGTCTTGGAAGACTTGATGTGGCGCAGTTGGCGTATTTGTTCGGTGTCGGACGGTAATTCCTCCTTGATTCTACTTACCACACATACCCCTTACTGCTTTTATTTTCGCTCTATATTTCAGTATACAGATAGATATCGAGTTTGCTACGTTAGAGGGAGGCTGCGAGTGTGTATAAAAAAATTGTTATTTTCAATTGGCGAGTTCTTTAGTAGGTGGTTAGATTATTTGCGCAAGCAGAATGAAATTGGAAAATGGGCTGGCTTATGATACCCTGGAAGGAAAGTGGAGTGGCGTTAATTCGACTGGACAGGATGGGCTGGAACAAGAGTGCGGGAGTACTTGATCATACGTTTGCCTATGCTTTAGGGAGCAGAATATCTTGTGAATACAAAAGTAAAGCCTAGTAAGAATATGAAATTGCTTTTCTAGGTGTGCTTCGATTTATTTATTGGTTGAGATAAGGTGAGGTAAAGCGGCTGCTTCTTTCTGATTTGCTCTTGCTCTTGCTTCAAAATGCAGTAATGGAGGTTATAGGTGTCTCCGGTATGGATGGCCTTTATGCCTCGTATTTTCGGTTTTGGTGAATTGAGTACGCTGGCTTGATACCGTAAATCACTCATGGGTAGAGTCCACACCTGCGTTACGGTAGCGCCACCACTGACCGGATTCACACCAATCCCAAAACTTCCCATCGAACTAGGCGCCAAGATCTGGAAGAGTACTATTCCCGGACCCCGACTGGTTCATCTTGGAATTGCCTCATTCATAACACCTTGTGCCATTCCCGGATTTGATAATATCATGTACGAGGAGATCAACTCCGCAGTTAAGACAGCCATAGCTGCCACCCAAGTCTGTCGTGAGGCATATGATGAAGTCAAAGTCAAATAACACAAATACCAGGCTGTCTCGTCTCCTTATCTCTCGTCTCCTTATAGTTATGAGCAGTATGTCTATGTCAACAGAGAGATCAATACAGTTTTCGTAGATCTGAGGCGAGTGTTTCTTTTTGCAGATGTCAGGCGAATTCTGTCAACCATAGGCGGAGTCAACCATATAGCAATCAGTGCATGCTTCGTCGCTGACGATCTGATGGAGTACCTCGAGATTATCAATGAACTGCTTCCTTCAATTAAACGACGGATAATTTGCCCCGATTTAGCCTGCTTGGGCAGGTCCCTTGGATACGAATACCATCTCGTTGCACTTTCTACGTCGAAAGAAATGCTCAAGTTTGACCCAAAAGTAGGAGCAAATATTGTTGACGTGGTCGTTGAAGGAGATTATATAATGCGCAAGGTCCGTTCTAGCGAAGTATATAACATGTTATGGTCCAACAAAAAAGCTTTCCCAGTTGATATTATGACGATAGCCAGAAGAAGAGTGGGACGTCCATATTGGTCACTAGGTCTCGAATGTGGCAAGAATTATTCTCCTAGGCATTGGGAGTCAGTCCTTCTAGTTGATGGAAGCTTCAGGACATACGATAGAGGCACTATTCCCCATCTTCTTGAGAACTTGTGTGAGATATGTGGATCCTCGCGATGGATTCCAGAATAGGACTACGTGGAGAAGGAGAATGAAAGAGATTTCTGGTTATGGTTCTGGGTGCACACATTGGACTGGTGGTATTCCATATGCTTTTTAATACTTCAGCATTAGCCTGTTTCGCAAGCATGTCTCTTCAGATTATTCAGGCAGAGATATACGCTGCATGGAACTCTTCATGGATACTTGTGTTTGCCTAGAAGATAGCTGATGCCATACAACGAAGATCGTTAAACCAAGAAGGGACTATTGCTAATGCCATTGAAGTGATGGAGTGTGAGTTTCCCTGGATCAAAGCCAAAGTCCCCAGCCCCTTTTCATCTTCGCACATTTTGCCAAACAACAACCGTTTTATCTACTCCTTGTATTTTGTGTAAAGATTTGGTTGTTGCTTAATTTAAATTATATGCCATACTCTCAATGAAAATTTCCAACTTTTATATTCTCACTAATCGTCAAATCCGCAGGGTTCTGGCGATTGTCGGCAATTACAGTGCCACACCTCTAGGGCAATCACTACAAGTGGCCTTTCAGGGTGAGTTAGGAGCATCTTACAACATGATTATGTCGTCTTTTCCGGGCACTACCTGAATACCCAAACCCATTGAGCTGTTTTCGTCTGGAACTTACGAGCGGTCTTTGGTTCTATGAATCCGTCTCTTTTAGCGACTTGCATCACCCGGGAGTCGGTGGAATGGAACCCTCTTGTTGGAAACCGATGAAGCTCCTCCTTGATGATCTCTTGGATTTCGGGAAGTGATTGCTAGTGTAATGGTCTACACGCTCCTTCCAGTTCTGGAAGCTTTTCGAGCAATTTATATATGTGCAAACTCTGGGCCAGTTGGAATCAATGGGGTAGTGCCATTCCTCTGTCTTCCTTGCAGTCTCGAGAGCTGCTTTCCGTTGCAGCTCCGGAACCCCGGGATGCTTATTTTTTAGATGATGCTTCAACCCTGTATGTCGTTTTCGCCGGACGCTATGCTGGCTTCTCGACTCTTCGCACTGCAGGACGTGCTCTATGCAAGTTGCCAGAGCAGAATGTGTCTCGGAACAAGATGCGCATGAAAGTTGTCTTTGACTTTGATTGCCAGCTTCAAACACCACCGCGCAGAGTAAGCACAGGAATTTGTTTTGCGCCCAGTGGACGTCTTTCTCGTGTCTTTCCCAAGAGGATGGTGATACGAAGGTTTCGGAGCAGCCTGTGTATGTGCAATGGCAAGGCGGTTCCTGCGTTGACGTACTCGCCTTTGTTGGATTGGTATCTGAAGGCACTCCTGCTTCTGTAAAACAATCCGGATCTAGAAAATTGGACCTTGTCATTGTTGACTCGCCATCGATATCTAGAGTATCTTCCCTACTACCGATTTGAAGTCGTGAGGCGGGTCCGGGCGGGGGTCCCATTCCTGAGCGGCGCCCTCGAAACCAATCGTCTATTTTCTCAAAGCCAACGTCCAGAAAGTCTGCTAGTTTTGTCTTTTCCTGATACGAGGGATCCAACGTTTTAAAGCTGCCGTACACCTCTAGAATGGCTGTTTGGAAATCCTCATCTCGTCTTTCGTGTACTCCATTCCCCACGCCCGTGAAACGCGTGCGCTTTCTCGGTCGTTCTTCCGTTTCCACGAGAGGGTAAGTTGTTATACCAGCTTTAGGGATACCGAGCAGTGGCCGGAATTCTTCATCCGCAGTCGCCGCAGCCTTGTACATGTTAGCTTTCGTCGCTCGCTGACATAGGATGGGTTTCAACATACTTGGTCCCACGAAGCTAGGTTTTGCAGCGGATCGTCCTGTTGTATATCTGCCACTTCGTTCACGGCCACGCTGTCAACCTCCCGAGCTTCCTGACTTTCTTGCTCGCCAAAAAGTATGTCATGGTTATTTATGGCCTCAAAGTCGAAGAGGCTATCGATGTAGATATCTTCGAGGGCCGAAAGCTCTGGAGGTGGGGGAACATTCGGATCCCATCCTCCATGCCCATCGCCGTGGCCAAATAGATCTTCTTGACTGCCAAAGCCGTTGGCATTACTGCCCGGCGATGGCATATTACCTGCCATGAATTCTGGAGCAGGTGGAGGGCATAGTTGGAAGTGCTGAGTTGGCGGGGAGGGGGGTTCAGAAGAGAGTCCCGGGGGGTGTGGCGCAGCTCTTGCACACTTTAGCCACAGCAATACAACATCCTAACGTTCGTTGCATGCGGCATCAACCTTTAAGAATTATTCTCGAGTAGTGATGCTCTCTGGTAAGTACTAAAGGTCCGTAGTAAGGTATACCATTTTAGTTCACGCAGGCCATTGAGGCATTATGGTGGTTGCACACTTCGCTAGCTGATCATTCTGCCGTCAAGACAAGTTGGTCTCAAGGAAGAGTCGAATAGGAGTCAAGATGATTTTGCAAGTGTCTCTAGTAGCAGATCAGATCTATATATAAACTATTTCCGAAGGCATCTCGTACTTTAGGATCATAACATAGCGTGGAAGGCAACCTTGACATATCATGTCTTTTTTTATTTTGTAGCTACTACTTGACTGTTCGGTTTATTTTCTTTGGCCCTTCTCTTTCTGCGCACTCGGAATAAGAGAGGTTTAGGTACGTAATTACTATTTACTCTTGAGTACTGCAAGTTTTTTTCCTACGCGTCTTAATTTATAACTGCGTTTACACCTGGCATTCTAGAGACAACTACTAAAGTATACCCCTTGAACAGTTCCTATATACCTATATATTGAACCGCCATCCCCCCTTTTCTAACCACCTTCACTATATTAGTACTGGGACCTGCAAACCGCCAAGGCTTACATCTAATCATCTAATCATTCGAATTGGGGCGAGGCGAAGCTGTCCCCTAAATCAAGTGTTGCTTACAGATATTCTCGTTTGGTACATAAGTTGTGTGCACAATATACTAGTAGTTTTCGAAACAATATGCATGGCGATGAGACTTGGGTGCTGAATTCAACCTGCTATTACCCACCAATTCTATGTAACTCTAAAGGTTTCCAAAAGAACGCTACCCATTGTCACCTTGTCACACTCTAATCGCAGCCTGAGAAGCTCGCAAACTGCCCACAACAGTAAACGCTAGGATCGGAGAAATGACATACGATATCTACAGCACAACCCTTGTCAATATGCCTCAACTAAAACTCAAAGCAAAAAGGAGAGAAGGGGAGAAACTCACAGTCAACAACTTCGCAATCTTATCTTCATCCGCCGCGTCACAATCACTGACCTCCACCATCGTAATAAGCTTCATAGCCGGCGGTCCAGTCGGCATCAGCATCATTGCAAACCACAACATCGGATCCGTTCCCAGCACATCCGTCTTCTTGGCCAATCCATATACAACAGCAATCGAAATCACAGGCCACACCACAAACCGGACCAGCAGTACGAAAACTGTAGTCAGCCATGGCGTGGCGCTCGCTGATGATTCTTCCGCGCTTTGGGCTCGTGACTTTTGCATGGCCGTGTAGAGCGATACGCCTGCTACCAAGACGGGTAACGCGACGAAGAGCCCCCCGATATTGTTCAGGGACGCGGTGAGCCATGCTGTGAAGATGCCGCCGTCTTGCGTGTCGTTAAAGAATGCTCGGTGAAGAGCAGGGATGAGACCGATGATGGCGCCGAGCACGGCGCCGAGGAGAGGCGTGTTCAGGAAGTCGTAGAGGAAGAGAACCCACCAGCGAGTGCGGTCGCTGGTTTTCCGCCAGCGTTTCTTGGTGATGAATGAGGGGCGGTGGTCGGGGGTGGTGGGTGTGTTGGAGGGCTCGCGGGATTTGGACGGGAAGAAGGATTTAGACACAACAGATGGCCTTGGGAAATTCCGAGGCAGAAGATGGCTCTGATCAGTAGGTGAGAGATCCTCATCATCATTACTATCATCCCGTCCTTCGCCATTCCCATTTCCAATCACATTCCCATTCTCTTCATCCTCATCCTCGCTTTCATCCTCGCCCGATTTATCATTCGGTTCATCAGGAGCATGCTCCGAATCAATCAGTCTTGGCCCCACTGCAAAGGTCAAGCAACTCGACACAGTAGCAAAGACCAAAAAGTACGATTTGGCCCTTTCAATCGCATCCCTAGTCGACTCATCCGTAACAATCAGACTCCCCAGAATGCCCGTCTCATCCAGACTCTGAATAAGCAGCAGCGGGTAACTCGTCGTATTATTGAACATAATAGCAGCCGTGATCCAATCCGGCATGCCTAAGAGCAAATGCGCACCAACTCCAATCAGAAACGATACGAGATGCGCGATCAGCGCCCAGATGAGAATCACTACATATCGGTGCGCGGACCCTGAATGCAGCTCCGAGCCGATCTTCGTGAGCAGCAGGGCTGGGAGGAGTAGCTTGACGCATATTTTGGAGATGGATTTCGCGTTTGTGCTGTTTAGCAGCGATAGGCGCGCTGAGATGGCTCCGTAGAATATGACGAGCAGGACTGATAAGCTTGCCTGCACAGCTGCTAGGAATGTATTGAGGAGGCCGGCTTGCGCCATGGTGGAGGAGTATACCTTCGGGTTTAGTGGTGGTTTACTTGCAATTGCGACTGAATTTGGAAGCTGATAGTGATGACGACGAAAGTTCGTGTCAAGAACCTTAAGGCGATAATCTATTCTAGATGCAAGCTATTCCAGGTATTTCCAAGAGCAATGAATAGGCCGAATCGGGCAATAAATATAAGTATTTCTTTTAGACTTGTTTTAGCATGAGTACTTGCATTGTCCATACCTAGGTACATCTAGGTAGTAAATTCTAAGTGATATAAGGTATCACTATAGGTAGGTTTTAAGCTGAAAAGGGGAGATAAATCTTGTTCCACAACTAAATGTATCGGCGATTTACCCCGCTACCCCGCATCGAAAATTCGCCAGTACCTTATGTCTTACAAGAGAATAAGAACGTTTGGTAAACACACCATCCTACATGTTATACAAAGTTGGGTTTCACTCTAAAGTTAATCGCAAAGCACCTTTTATCAAAGGCTAGGGAAAATCCAGGAACTCTCTGCTACCTGTCAAGTAAGTTCGAAAAGGAGTTCCCTTGACCATGACTTCCTAAGACAGCTATTCTCATACCTATGATCAGGCCAAATAAGCAGCCTGACCTATATTATATGACACAGAAAACAACGTTACTAGTATCTTATGCGATACGATCAGTATAATCGAACTCCATCCATACCTAAAGCCCGTGAGGTCATCACGATCCATTAGCCGACGACAAACTTCATCTCAAGAGAGGATGGCTAGAAGAAATCGTCCCTTGTCCATCGAGTCCTTATTAAGAATAAAAAAGGGGCAGTATAAATATCCGGCACGGAATTGCACATAGTGACACCAGAATCTTTCATAATAGAGGTAGTTGAAAGGCAGCTGACGGTTAATGTTGCTGGTTGGATCCAACATAATGCTAGGTTTGAGAATCTGTGCTTGCGAGCTTCATTTAATTATAAAGGGTTTGACGTCCTCGAATGTCCGAAGGCATCTAATTAGTAAGGATCAGAAATCCGCAGTCAGCATATCTTTTTTTATTCCGCCGTCTAGGGAAAAATTGGGGAAAAGAAACGTTGAAATTATTTACTTTCAGAAGATATCTAGGAGCAAGAACCTGCTTGTAAATCCATCACTTACGTGCAACGTTGCATGCATAGTGAGTATGGAACAGGTCTATGAAGTCAAGATCAAACTTTTCTTTTGTGGGTATATCTAGATGCGTGACAAACTCTTTTTAGCAAGCAAAATTATTTCCTGTTAGAAATCATATATTTCTTCCACGCCATGCGTAAGCAATAGCTAGATTGGAGGCAACAACGTTTCCGAGCATCATAAGATCTCTCCCACACGGTCTCTTATATTCCATATGCCACAAATGATCGAGGGATTTGAATGTAGGGCTTTCGGTTGTTTTTCTCACGACATATGACCCGAGTCCGTGAGGAATGCCTATAATCTGGTCTGCGTTTTTCTCTCTTCATTTCCATCTAGAGTCCTCGTTATTGGGGTAACGGGAGCGAGATTCTGCGGCTTGCGACTATGCCCATCGGACAGCTTTATTTATGAAGGGGACTTAGACGACTCGAGGGATTCATTGTGCGATTGGTAATGTCTAGAATTTTGACAGTATATGTGGGTTGTTTGGATTGAAAGGTTTGCATTACTCACGTGGATGGACGCATTTTGCCGGATTATATTAGGTCTATGAAATGATTCAACAGAAGAGTAACTTAGCCCTTTCACTAGGCTGTACCTTCCAATGAATGTTTATCAATATCCACAGGCGATTTTCCCAAGAGCCAACTGAGAAATCAATATAGCAGCTTTCATTGGTATCATAAAGTCAATCTCACTATTCACTATTTTCCGTTCAACCTAAACTCCTGCGCTAGAAAGTCAAAACCCCCAACGTCTTAGCGTCTTCCCCGTCCTCCACGACCCCGACTCCTGCTCCTACTTCTATCATCATAACTACTATAGCTGCTATAACTAGGGCTTCTCCTCCTTCTACCTGCATTGCGACCAGGGCTATCACGTCTGCCTCCTCGTCTTCTTGGTGGAGAGCGAGATCGAGACGAGAGCGATCTTGAACGGGTTCTGTGCCGTCTCGGTGATCGGGATCGAGAGAGGGTTCTGGGCCTGTACGTATCGAAGTTCCTGTCGGGCCGTCCATAGCTTGGTGGTGGGGAGCGACGGCGAGGAGCTGGTGGTCCTCGAAAGCTTGCTGATGCAGGTCCTCGGGGATCAATGTTTGCGCCGCGTCTCGCGAGAGGTGGGGATGGGGAGAACTTTCGGCGCGGGAGAACGATTGATACATTGATGACTGCCCCATCGATTTGAGATTCGTGCATGTGTGCAATTGCTGCTTCGGCATCGGCTTCGGACGTGTAGAGGATGTAAGCTGTTCCACGGTTTGTAGCGACTACAAGGTTAGCAATAGCGATTAGAATGAGAAAAAAGGGCGTCTCACATTGTCTGTTCATTGGCATGTCCAAGTCTCGAATTTGGCCATAGGCACCAAAGATTTCTCGCAGATGCTCTTCATTGACATTTTTCGTAAGCTTCTCAATGACAACCTGCCAAACGTTAGCGACTTATTGCGCGAGATGATTCGAGCTCACCTTTGTGCTTCTGATCGGGCTTGGGCTCCCTCCGCGACTGGCGCTGCGACTCTCACTCCTGTATCTGCCATTCCTGCGAGGGCTGCGACTTTGCGAACGTGGAGAAATTGTGCGACGGGGTCTTGAGACAGATCTTGACTCGGGTCGAGAATGCTCGGAATAAGGGGAGCGACTGCGCGGTCTTCCTCTGGATGGAGATCTTGAAGGCATCTTGAAAGTTTGAGTTAGGAATGGACACGCGTTGAGCATCGCGATTCGCGAGGCTTTGAGAACAGAATCAAGTCACAGTCACGTGCCAATGTTAGCGTGGAATGCGCTTTGTATTCGGATCTAGATTCGTCTAACACTGTCAAGTAGAGCTTCTCGCTATTCACTTTATTATCAGGATTGTAATTGTATCAAGAAGATAAGTATCTAAAATAAACCCAGCAACTAAACGCGAAGAGAAGAAGCCTAATAACAAAGCCGGAGGCAATCGTAATCTTTAGTCACATCCTCATGAGAGAGTGAATAGATGTCTTCACGGGTCGGAATCTAAAGCCAAGATATCCGGCCTCCTAAATAGTAGCCACCATGCATACTTTACCTGGCCATAAGATAGGTAGGTAATACTTCAAATTTATTATTGCATTGATCAGCTTTCAGGTCGCTTTTAGCTCGCAAATAATAGCTTACCTAGTCAGGTAAGGGTAGAGGCAGGGCTTGCGCCAAAAAAAAATTCAGGATAGGGGCTAAGCGAGACACCTCAACACCACCCAAAATGAAACAAAAGACTACAAAACAATGCTATTAAAAATGCAAAAATGTATATTTAGCACGTGAATGCCCTCGGACGGAATCGAACCGGCAACCTCAGCCCAAACTGCCTCCTCCCCTTCAGTTTGGGCTACCCGCTTAATAATATGCAAGCTGACGGAAGGTACGGCGGCTTTCTAACCAACCGCGCGATTACCCCGCAATACAAACTACCTAGGTACTTCCTTTTTTTTTTCGCGGACTGCCTCCCCCCTAGAAAGGACATTGACCGCACTATACTTTTTTCTTGCTATGTACGGAGATACATACGATACATACGGTGCACACGGCCCAACGCATATTCCTCAACGCCGCTCCGCTGGTCCTCCGGGGGCCATGCGTAGGGCGTGCCTACTGCGTTCGAACTGAATTTATTATTATCCTTCAATTTCCAAAGACATTTTAGTAGCGGTGATGCACTGCATTGCACGTCAAAGCTCGTGCAAAACTACTTTCAAAACTACTTTCACCTAATGCTTGCAAACTCAGCCCAAGCTGCCTCTTTTCTTCCTGCCTGCGTAGCTCCTTCCTGCATCCCTACAGCAGCGGGGCTAACACCAGCTCGCATCGCGATTCCAGAAGACCAGAAGACCTTGACTCGTCTGGTCATGATTCTTATTAAACGCTTAATAATTTGTTTCACGTGATATGAACTTTTGAGCTGTCACTATTCTTTCCTGGTGATGCACTTTGATTCTAGGTTCCTTTTTCCAAACATGCCTACCGTGTAATCTTCTGCTCGTTTTCTCCGCATTGTATTTACTAAGTCTTTTGGTTAAAAATAGTTACTCTTATTAAATACAATCAGCACATTCTCTAGCTTAATATAGTAGGTAGGTATCGAAGTGGTCAATGGTGGCTGATGCTTGCAGCCTCCTAAACATTCTTGACGCGGACTTGGCGATTTTTTGCACGACCCGTTAGAACTTATCCTCCTTGTTCCTCAACTCTCCGCTTCTTTTTAGGCTTGGAATCAAGAAAAGGAAACTCAATTTTACACGGAGAGTCCAGGTCAAGCTCATTGCTATTCCTTGTCCATAAGGTCACCTGTGTTTTGGAGTATACTCGGCACTTTCGCTATGGCTTCATTCCTGTTCGGATTTGTCACTTGGTATTTTTCATCAAATCGTCATCATGATTTGTGATGATATGTATTAGCGTTCATGAAGAACACTAGACTAAATAAACTCCCCCAGAATATGAGCCCTAGCTCCATTACATCCGTGATCTGCTATGCGTAAGAAAATAAAGAAAAAGCTTTGCTGCTTGCCTCCTCTACCCCTATATCAATCTACCAGACTGTTCTACCCAATAACCCCAAACGCCGCACATCTCACCCCACTCCAGTAAACATTGAAAA
This sequence comes from Lachnellula subtilissima, assembly GCA_007821545.1. Taxonomy (NCBI): domain Eukaryota; kingdom Fungi; phylum Ascomycota; class Leotiomycetes; order Helotiales; family Lachnaceae; genus Lachnellula; species Lachnellula subtilissima. Next base: position 27,780 of record QGMJ01000225.1, read on the forward strand.
GCCCATTTTGGAAAGAAAAATTAGATATTTAGGTATATGTGCATAGGAGGGGAAAGGGGGTGAAAGATAAGCAGATATACTGCATCGGTATGTAAATAAAAGGGGAAGGCTATTCTGCTGCGTCCGGATACAGGTACTGCAGCCTGCGACTCGGGGTGACTGGAGCCATGCCTAACCATGGGAAGCCGCGGGTCTGACCTAAAAGCCGTCTACAAGTCCTCCCATAAAATCCTTTGTCTCAGAAGACGCGGAAGGGGTATTCTCCGGAGCCGCCTCCTTCGCTTCAGCGCCCTCATTGAGGCTGTCCAGAGCCGCATTTACCCTGCCGGCAAAATTTGTCAGGATGGTGTACTGGAAGTTCGGACTCTTCATGCCTAGGGACTCAAAAGTAAGCGGATGCTCGGGACCGGCGTGAGGGGCCTTGATATTAGGATGTCTGTGGCGCCAAACTAGATGCTGGGCGGCCCAAACCAGTCTCCCCATGTTATGCGTGCGGACATGTTGTGCCTCCATTCCATCCCTTGCAATGATGAGATCTACAAAGACCTTTTGGTCTGCGTTGTAGGGTTCAACGTCGCGCTCAGCAACTTGAGAATTCTTGGTATCCTTGAGCTCAAACGTTGGGAGAATCTGACGTAACGTCATGTGGATAAAAATCTCCGCGCCAGCTTTTCTCCATGGTTTGCTTTGGTGGAATTGAGGGCGAACCCAGACCTGCCCCTTCGCAAGACAGTCCTGCTCGTCTTTGCGGAGCCTCGCCTCATTTGCCAGCGACTGCGGCAAGTCATGCCTGCATCTTCCATATGGAAGTCTGGTGTTCACAGGAAGATCTGGCCGGACAGTTGGTGGCTGGGGGCATATGCCACCATGCCAGCCATCTTCGCCCAATCGCTGAAGAAATGCGCCGATGCTTTTGTCGGTGATAATGAAGTAGTCTGCTGAACCTTGAACTTGGCTCAAGAGCACGAGAACTCGTTTAATCTCTTTTATTTCATCCCTCGTGAAGCCGTGGAACACCACGGGAAGCCGTGGAATGGTCGCTTTCATAACTTTCAGAGCTTGCTTGTGAGTCGGGGCATTATCTCCGACCAAGACATCCAGCAAATCGTCGTATTTCGCGTCGAATCTTTCTGCGGCTCTTCTGCCGGACTTGCGACGGATCGCTCTCTTCTTCTCTAAGAACCGCGTATCAGCGGCGTCTCGGTGAGCTTGAATCTCAGGGGTAGTAGCTCGACGAGCAAGATCTTTGAGTAGTGTCCTGTTGCGAATTGCAAGCAGGTTTCGCCGAAGTAAGACGGCCATTTCTGCTTCAATGGGCGTCAGTGGCTCGTCGTAAAGCGCTGTGGGTAGTGGTTTGAATGGTAAACGGCGCGCAGGGGCTTGTTGTCGGAATAGGTGAATAAGTGACTGAATTGAATTTAGCAACCTGTCAAATTCAAAAAAATCCAAGGTATGAGGAATTTGGACTCATATTTGAGGTGCAAATGAACGATCAGATGTCAACTAACCTGAGAAGTAATGACAGCTTGATAATCGCTCTGACTGGAGGTACGGGTAATGGAAAGCTCAACTGATCGAGGCAAGATGCGTGGTAAAACAATGGGTGAAGCCGCGGCTCGCCGTGGTCAGCTGTGGAGGAACTTGGTGTCGGAATTTGAGTTGGAAGAGTAATAGAGAGTTGATAAATGATAGATAACACCTATATTGGTGCGCACGAGAAAGATTATAGGGGATGGTTTTTGTGGAATGGTGAAGTGCGAGAGGTCGGACTACGAAAAGAGACAGCGAGATGTCAGACAGTGAAGTTCAAAAACGCTCATGAATCTAGTCTACTTTGGGCTGTATGAAAGGGAATGTAGTATTTCAACAACGTCGCAGCTATTCTCCACGGACACTCATGGTACGCCGCGGTCCACATCTCCTCGCTCTCGCCCCGTTCCCATTATCACTACTATTCCTCTTCCGAGTCTTCGATCACCCTTGACCGTCTGTTCCTTCTACCGTGAGATTGTAGAGGCTTGCTTAGCAACTGGGCTGAATCTTCGGCATCGCTGTCGTCGTTGATTACATTGGTGGTGCTGGTGCTGGCCTCTTGCTCCGTAGTTTGAGGTTTGGTTGACTGATGCCCAAGATTAGAAAGACAAGATATTTGCACAAGAGGCTGTATATTACCTTGAGAGACTGTGACTCTGTGGTGATCGTCTTCTTCTTCTTTTTCTGGCCTGTTCCTGCTGCTATCTTCGTCCGGTCACCCTCTAAGCTTTCAGTTCCAGCACTAGTGCCACCGAATCGCTTCGCATTCTGGTGCTTCTCAAGTAGAGCATGCACCTCTCTTCTAATCTGTTGGCCCTTTTCAATTTCCTCTAATTGATTTTGAAGAAGCGCATCCAACTGTGGCCCGGCAGATCCACGAGCAAAGACTTTCACATGAGATGTTTTCATGATGTCTTTGTCTAGCGGAGGGAGGTCTCTAGATGGAGACGACATGGTGAAAGTGGCAGCTTGAAGAAAAAGAAGATCTGCTTTGTCTGTCTAATTCGGAGTAATTGACTGGACCGTGGCCTGCCATGGCTCGCCACCGAGGCATCGCTATCACGTGACAGTACTGGTTAGGTGATGACCTTGAAGTCGCCTTGAAGGTTAAAGAATACAGAATAATATAACTAGACTTGTTACTAGACTTGTTTTGAACTTCGTAATAGATGTATGTAATATATTATACTTTAATATGGTTTCTTCGAAGTTTCCTAAAGAGCAGTCGGTTCCAGATGTATTTTGCTTGTATAAGAAGTTTTGAATGAATCAAAGAGAAGTATTAGTTATACGAACGAGAAATCCTGCTGCTCATGAGATGAATCATCTGCTTACCGTATTAAACAAGCTACCTCTAATCATATGTAGATGCGATCTGATGATCTTATAGTCGAGCCATGCGAGAGCAACCTCACGACGTGAGCTGTCTGGTCGGTCCCATACCGGGGATGAGCCATCCGAGGAAGCTCTTTAAAGGCTTGAAGAACATCAACCAGGTCTGGTATAGTACATTTGGAAGTTCCAGGGTATGCTGACTTGGCATGATACTGTCGTTGCACAAGTGACGCTGCGGCTGTGACAGTTCGATTCGCACGCATCCTGCATTCGTGGAAATAGTAATAGGATGATAAGCCGCAAAAGGTCTTAATGAGGAAATTTCTGATAAGAATATGGTATGGCTTGTAGAATATCATACTTCGGGGTATATTGCTTTGTTATGTAAAAAGTGTACAACGTTGTCGTTGATGCTATGCGATCGGCAGTTCAGTTCCGTTTTAGGGTTGGGCGCGCGATCCCCGCTCCTCGGAGAGCGCATCCAAAATCTTCACACAACATCCTCTTATAATACAGTATAGTATGAACTTTTCTTCATACCAAATGTAGAACATTCTTGGCTATGTATCTACTCTACCTTTATGACTCCCTCGTCACGGGCTCCATCGATGACGAGTCCACCTCCATTCATAGGCCCTCGCATCCTCCTTTACCGCAGCCCTCCTTTCCCGGAGCCTTTAGCCTCATACCGCAGTGGCATGTTATGTTTCTCGCAGCCTTTCAGTATCTGTCTCCAACTAGAAGCATCTGGACTGGTTTATAGACCCAGAATAGATACAGGCAAACCGCATCACCGAAGGATTCGACCCAACCCCGCTCTCCGCCATGATAGTCGTGCTTACAGTATTGTGAGTATGCAAAGAATATACAGGCTGTGCTATAAGAATAGCCTGCGCAGTGACCCGACTATATCTGGTTCTGGTTACGCTGTGGTGCTGTACTGCATGCCCGATGCCCCCCAGTCTCTGCCAGTACGTATGTCCCTATGTACGAAGAGATACACTCTGACCCGGGGGGACGAATGTGGTTGGAACGCTATTGTTCAGCCGTACCAGAGGCTTTAGTTCTACTAATGGAGAGGAAAAGCAAGTATATACTCTTGAACTGCTGCTATTTCTGCTTCTCAGCCACTAGTGTCTCCATCGAATTATTCATATCTGTTGTTCAGCCATGCATGGAGTCTCTTGAGCCCGAAGAAGTGTATTGCATGTTATTTCCTGCTACTCTAAAAATGTTATCTTAATAGTCAATACAGTGAACAAATCTGATCGAGCAGCCGCGGTGAGTCATGGTGAACCACGGTGCTGGCTAACGGCGATTTCGTTTGCGAGCTACCCTATTACCATCTTCATCCTCTTCGCTATCACCCGCTCTTTCTTCTTCCATTTCATCATCGTCACCACCTACAAGTTATCTGAGCTCTTGATGCACCCGAAATTCTCCAAATGGGGCAGAAATAAGTCAGGGAATACGCATACCTTGGTCTTCGCCATCCTTGTCTTTGCCCTTCTGGTCCTTGGTAGGCTTCTTACGTTTCGCAGACCGAATAACTTTGGCGCATCTATCATTTGAATAGTTAGCCAGCTCATCTAAAAAGGGACGACTTACTTGATATGCAATGCTTGCAATTGCTCATCATTCATTTCTGCCACTCCTTCTCTATGCTGCACAGCCAATCCCTCGTCGCTTTGCAAGGCATCGTACCATTTCTTTACCTTTGGATTATGCGGATTAGTATTACTTTATCAAGTATTTCCTAGAATATTTAGAAGCTGCTGAATGTCTCAAGACTTCTAAAACCATTCAGACGACCTGAGAAGCGGGGAGCGACCGAACTCACGGTACTCCTGAATGCCTCCCAATATGGACAGAATACGCAGGGAATACGCATACCTTGGCTTCGAAAGTCTTACTACGAACGAACTAATAAAAATTCATTAGCATATTTCTGTAAAATTCTGTCGATCTCGATTGTAATTTAATGCGTAGCTTACCTTCATATCTCCTTTGTTTTCAAAAAACCTCTTGCTTGCAGCTTGAACAGCGGTCACTGAAGAGGAGTCAGAACGTCTCAAACTTCTCAGAAGATATCTTTACGGGGGTTACATACTAAGCTCTTCGTCATCTTCTATTTCCACAACATTCTCCTTCTTTTTGCCGGTACCGTGATGCCTTGTGCTTTCTGCAACAATGCCAAGGTCTTTCTGATATCATCGTTCTGCTTGATGATCGTGATCTGGTTGTGCAAAAGGACGTCCAATTGCGGATGGAGAGCTTGGGATGGCTTGAAGTATTGAACCTGAGAGGTTTTCAGGATGTCTACCTCCGGAGGGGTAATTCCAATCCTCGCATGGTCAGGGACGGGTGATTTGTTTGCTGACGCCATTGGATCTTGTATCACTGAAGGAAGAAGGGAGAATAGTTCGAAATTCAAAAGAAAAGGTCGAGGTAGATGGTCACGGTTCGCCACGGCGCGCCGTGGCTAGGAGGTGAATTCAAGCGACCTTTTGTTTATCGTCTCCCTACCAACGCTATTGTAGCCTCACCTTTTCTACGAGACGCGATACGCTTTCAGAAACACGTCAAAAACAAAACAGCCTTTGCAGCTACTTCATTGAGATATTTTGAACGCGTTTACCATCGACGAAACTAAGCCTGTAATACGATGGCCGACCGGCGCTCTCTCGCGGACAGGCTAAATGGCCTTGCTGCAGACCCTTTGGATGACTTTGCCCTCGAAGTTTTAGCAGAGGTTTTTGAGACCGTCGAGAATGGGACTGGATTTCGGCATTCCGCACCTTCAACGCAGAAACGGCAGGATCTACATCTTCGTGAAATGTTGCGCTTTTATCGAATTGCCAAGGCGATTCCTCAGCAGATGGAAGATGAAGATGTTAAGAGACAACTGTTTGCAATGCCCGCAGATGAATTCGTTAATACTATGAAAAGGTGAGCCTAGTTTGTCTCTCTCCCTGATGCGGACACTCTTGGGCTAACCCGATCATAGCTACTTAGTCTTGGCTATGAAGTTCTGCGTCCCAAGAAGTACGTCGGATAAGCGCCCTCGCTACCAAACGTTACTTCAGCGGCGGTTCTCTATCATTTTCTGGGTAGGTTGAGTTTCCTATCTTCTAGTGCTTCTCTATTCTAGAGCTCCGGAAAGGCTGACTTGAATTACCTACCAGGCGAAGCGAGAGATGGGCGAGAACGCACCAAAACGTGTACAACTTATTAATAACACCAACGATGTGCTACAGTACGCTGGAAGGAAGTATGGTGTCAACAAAGCGCGGACTGATAAAGTTTATCTTGGCAGACGCGAGCTCGCGCAGCTTCTCGAAGCTGATACTTTCCGATGTTCTCTGCTGCCACTCGCGGAGAATTTCCATTTAGCATGGACTTTGGCTTGCGTGTGCGGGGTCAGGCCTGGATCAATGGCATATAGTGAGGGGAGGAAGGGACACAGTTTGGTATGGCAGGATGTGGAGATTCGTAGAGGAATAGTTCGAGGGATGTTCAAATCAAAGGTATATTCCCCTGGCTGGCCGTGGCTAACCATGGCTAACCATGGCTAGATGACGTTCCGCTGGCTCAAAGGCAACCGCGACGACTTAGAGAATGAGCAGGTGATAACTTTCCACATCAACTCTCCAACAGCATCTCAACACATTCCCATGTCGCCTACCCACCGCATGTTGGTGATTCTTTTGCGCCGAGATATGCTGGCCGACCATAGCAGCCTAGAGTCTCTCTTGGACGGCAATGAATACACTATACGCATTAAAGATGATGCCAAGGAAAAAGCTGTTCTATTGGCGGGAGGGCCTCGGGGTTTAAGTGTTACGGTTTGTTGTTCACCGTCACTTGCCTATGTTTAGGTTGTACTGATTGTATTTAGGAGAAGCCACTTTCGGCCAAGTCACTTACGAGATATACTAGTGAAAAGACTATGGCCGAAGGATACGGCCGCGGAGTGACCCCATACGCTTGGAGAAGGAAGGCGGGTACAGAGGTGCATCGCCAGAAAGGTACCGAAACAGCTAAGAAATTCATGACCCATGCTACGAGGAGCGAAACATTCGCCAAGTATTACGATCAGGGACACTACGATCTGCCGGTCTTCGAGATAGCCATGCACGCTGACATAAACCTCGCTACACTTGAGATGGAGGAGGACGCATCACCCGTTCTGACCAGAATGGTAAGTGCTCTCCCATTAGACATATCTTGTCTTTCGTGAGAGAAAGTATGCTAAGATAAACGGGGAAAGATCGACACCACGCGTACCAAAGGGGTCTTCCTTAATAACGCCGTACAAAAGCTCCAGGCAGAAAGTGTCGAGCTTCGGGAAGCGGAAGTCGCTGGGGAGCTAGGGAACATACGCGCAATCAAGCGCAGAATTAAGAGAGCCGCATCAAAGGCGCTGTACGACCAGGAAATACGCTTAGCAGCGGAAAAAATGACTGTTCAGGAGTTTGAAAAGCGGAAGAAGGACCTGATTGAAGGAACAAGCTTGATGGAGCGGATCATATCGACGTCGAAGAAGGATATTGAATCCACTCAATCTGCGGCATCTCGGGACCCACCGCGAGCCACGGCGAGCCATGGCCCCACGACCGCGGCCGACGAGCTTGAGGCATTGCGCTACGCTGACATCCGAGATGAAGCTGACATTTCCGGGGACCAGGATGTTGAGGTAGAGGTCGATGACCCTGATGATGAAGATGATGAAGAGGAGGAGTCTGGTACCGAATTTTTCGAGGCAGTGCGCATATTCATGGAGTATGCCGGACAATCCCGATTCGTTCAGCGGGAACAAGATGATCTTAGATGCCAGCTATGTATCGACGACCCAACCATATCAGAAGACGATAAGAGTAAGATATGGCAAAATGGTACCAAGCTCAGGTATCATCAAAATACGAATGTGCACAGCGGCCGCATGACCTGGATCCGCAAGACCGATCTGGCGCATAAAGAGAGCGGCGACGAGTTCTGGATTTGCCCATATGCAGACAACTGCCTCCAATATCGGAGTCGCGATCGGCTCATTAAGCACATCGAAGGCTCAAACACCAATAATACCTCGCAGGAGCATGATAATGCTAAACGAGAGGATGGCTGGTACGACAATAACTTTACTACAGATTTTACAAAATCAAATCCCGTGGCTACCAAGCGCGCCCGAAGGCTTGCTGGCTTTAATTATTCTACAGAAGTAGAGGGAGATCCTAGAGTTATTAACGAGTCTGTATTTGGCACTACGATCGAGGCTCCAGGAGAAATACCTCAGCCCAACCGGCCTGAGTACCAAGGAATTGTATTTGGAGGAGACGAGATCGATGTCCGTGCCTTTATGAATGAGCCTATTCCAGACATTTATAAGGGAACTCTCTTTAATACCGAAGTGAGAAGTGGAGGGGTGGATGCAGACAAGGAGGAGCATGATAGGGCGGGTAGTGAGGAGGAAGAATAGGAATTGAGCCGTGGGGAGCCGTGGGTGACCGTGGGAGCTTCTGAAGTATATTCGGCGTTTAGAGCATTCGATTTGTTTTTACTACTTCTATTTTCGGCTTTGTTTAAATTCGCTTTCTACTTCCTTTGCTTTCTTTTTTTCGTGTGAAAATGTTATATTCGTTAAAATTAGAATCATAAAAGAAAATGCTTGCTCTAAATGTTAGTACTTAAACCATGCCCCTTATTAATACAAGTCTTAAGCCATTGTAAATGATAGTAAGTCGAGTCTGAACGTCTACTAGTCTAGACATTTTAATTATAGCTTCATTTGGCCGGTCTAAGATTATGAACGAGATGTGAATAGCTTGGTAACCCAGCCTCTAGTGACCCAACTTCATCGCTTTTTAGACTACCAAATCTTAATAGAAATGAAAAATCTTAAACATTTATTTAAACTATATATATCACCTATTATGGTTATTAAGGCTATTGGGCTATTATACTATCATACTAAAAAGTCTATGTCTCGCCGGGCTACGTGCTCACTTGAGGATAACAGGGATATAAAATCAAGAGCATCTATAATCGCCGCATACTATACGTAGTCTCTAGTTAGATTTATCAAATAATAACATAGGCCTTTAGTAAAGGCTAGTTGGTCGAGTGCCGTTCCTGAACTTACTATAGCAGCCAATTTCTAAGAATTACTTATCTTTAGAATATTGCCGAGCAATCAGCCCTTTCTATGCGATGCATTGCTAATAGTAGGATATTCCGCTTACGATTAAAAATAAGGCTCTTATATAGAACGCGACTGCGTTTATATTATATCTTGCGAAGGCGGCGGGCCTAGAAGCGTGCGCGATAATCTTAAACAAAAAATAGGTGCACCGCTAGGCTTTGCGCCGCATAAAAATCCAAAAAATACGCAAACATATATCTTGATTCTAAATATTTGATTAAGCATAAAAAACATAAGAATATTTCCAATAAACTAGAATAAAATCATTAGTCTTTCTTATTAATCAAACTATGGCAATTCTAGTATTTTCCGAGGTTATAATTATTATAACAAGCTCCAAAAAATAAACGTTAGCGAGGAAAAAAAATTTTACGTTTTTGCCCTCGGACGGAATCGAACTACAGTAGACATGTTAGTAAATTGCAGTAGACGTAATTGGATAACAGTGAACTTACCCGGCAACCTCGTCATTTCACAGTGCCTGGTGTAGGGCTGTTTACTAGTGACGCGCTCTACCATTGAGCTACGAGGGCTGGAGGTGATTTTTGAGTCTTCTTACGCTATATTAAAATATACGTAGGCTCAGTCATATGGTGTGATTAAGGCGTTGAAATGAGTAATATAAAATCTTCTGCACTAGTATACTTTAGAACCGGAATTAAGTCCTGATATAGCTTGGCTTTACTAGATATACCTTTCTATGTTTTTTACAAGTATATAATTATAAGGTTCTTATATATTATTTTTCTAAATTGTAAAAATCTAACGCTAGCCTACATACCAATCTGCTACCTATGACACCTCTACTTAAGCGAAAGCACTACTACAAAGCATTAAAGCCTTCATAATCTGATAACAATCAATGAATATGATAGGTCAAAAGACCTAGATCGGCAACCTAATATTCCTTATATAATACATAGGCAGAAGAAGCTTAGGTGACCTTCCTTAAGCCCTCCGTGAGCCACTGCCGTGGTGGTCGAGAGTAGGCTAAGGTACAATCAAGGTCTCAATTATTTTTTCTGTCTTTAGTGTATCTAATACTAAGATGCACCGTTTATTAGAAAGCTACACTTAAAGTTTCATGCGCCAAAAGTGAGAGCAAGTCGAAGCACTCACGATTTCCTGACTATAACTTATCAACATTACCTACATTACTATCTTAAAAAAGTGACAAATCCAAGCTACCCTTATAATACTTGTAATAGGTACTGCTTTCTACCGCATAGATCGTATAGTTAAGCTTGAACACGATTTCTTGTTTGAAATCAAGGTGGTCTTAAGATTCTTCAAGCAAGTAAAATATAATGTGTGTGTAGATGTGCGACATGAATTCTGATCCACTTCTGAATTACTACTCCTATTCTCATGTTATTTATTAAATCCAACAATCACCAGGCGGATATCGAATTAATCATTCCAATTATAGCTCTTAAATATAAGTCAATCTTAAGGCTGAGTAAATTATCATATCGTTACAAATGATGAAATTGGTTTTCTTAGTCAAGCTGGGAGAATATAGCTAGGATACAAGCTAATAAGCCAATCGTATTTAATTCTTCCTGAGGTCCCGAATTATCTAAAGTTGCTATATAGCATTTGTAGGCACACTCTCCCAGATCTCCCACACTCTCAGCACAAAGAGGCGTGTCCGACAAGTCTCAACTCGAATGCTTTGCTTGGGGTGCGAAATGAGTGGAGTAAGTTTACAGGAGAAGCCATGAAGAAAGGCTGATTCTACAGTCTATATCCATACAACTGCCAAGCAACTTCTTCAAGCTTAGACTTGAAGGATCAGAAGAACGCGAGAGTTGCGGAGTGGGGTGTGCAGACGTTTTAGGGAATTCATAAAGATATTGTCGACTTGATCATCTACGGAGATACTTAGGAGTATCATTTGATCAAGGAAGTATAAAGATTTTATTCCGTATCTCTCAACTGCACTTCACTAATATTAACACCAAATCCCAACTTCTCAAAGTTTTATTAGGATCTCTACCTTAAGCATAGAACTTCCTCGCTTAATATTCCAACCCCCTAAAGTCCTCCTACTTCCCAGCCATAAAGGAAATTCTACATCTAACCTTATATCGACAAATAAGACTGCCTCTGTTTAGTTTTCTAAAAAGCTACCTAAGGCCTGAATGAATTTCTCAGTCTCTTCTAATTGCGGACAATGAGAACTAAGTCCAAATCGCACCCATTTGACTTTAGCCGGAGGCTCTTTAAAGAACGGCTGCATACATTCATCCTGCGCCACATCAAAATAGCCATTGATCAGAAGAATCCCACCCGGTACCACCTCAACCGTCAACTTTTTCAAATCCTCCTCAATACTAAAGGACTTGAGGGAGCCACTTATTTCGAAATCGCTGGCCCCGAACATGGTCATGCATACAGTGGGATCACTCACCCAGGCCTGAAACGGCTCGGTGAGTTCTTTAGGAAGAGTGTCTAATCGACACGAGTGCCGCTTGTTAAACTCGTTCGTGGCCGCTTCATATTCTGGCGTATTCGTCTTGCCCTCCTTTTCACACCGGGTCAAGATGTTCTGTATATCAGGCGGCATAGCCGCGCGCAGCTTGTTCGCCACCGTCATCCACGTCCTCATCGAAGCTGGGTTGTTGCTAATGATGAGCTTTCGCAGCCCTACCGGCTGCACTGTCGCAGTGTATAATGCTGCCAGCATCCCACCCCAGCTCTGCCCAAGGAGGTCAAACTTCTGTATTCCCAGTGTCTGCCTAATATTGTCGAGCTCGGCCATGAAGACCTCTGGGGTCCACAAGCCCGCGTCGCCCATGTGATCCGGAAAACGAGTACTTTCGCCGCAGCCAATTTGGTCATACATAATAACCGGGACGCCATAGTCGGTCAGCAGGAGCGATATTGGGAGCAAGTAGCCGTGAGGTATGCCCGGCCCGCCGTGCAGTGCAATAAGTGGGACTTTGCCAGATTTGAGATCGCCATAGATCTCAAAGGCAGTCTCGCCATCGAGGTCATGGTTGGGGATTTTGAAGGGAGCCCTGCCTGTTTTAGTCGGCTTTGGATACGGCCGTTCTTGGCCCGGAGGCTTGGGATATGTTGTTGAGTCTGGAAGCGCCATGGGAGACAAGAGACCTGGTGTGGTCTATTAACAAGGTGATATTAAATATGGGAAGGCAAGCATAGTTGTCTCATATGCATAGCTTACTCCTCATTTATGTAAGCCGATCCTTTCCATTTCATTAGGCAGGTCGTATTTTCGAGGGTCTGGGCGCTCTTCGATGTCCTTTCCAATAGTGGGGTAATATTCTACATATAAGTCTATGTCGCCAAGCGTGTTCCTATATAAAACGCTAACTATATTAGGAGGCTGCTTCTTTTTCATACTATTATATAAATTCCGTTTTAGTCGGTCATCTAGGACTTATCATTTAAGAACTTGAAGGGTAGCAGGTGTGAAAATAGATGAAGATCAAAGTTGAGGGTCAAAAGTCATAGACGAGTAAGGGTTATATCCCCTCAACCTCGACTTCCGTACCTATGGGCAGAATATTCACGTAACCATAATGCTTCACTTTCAACCCACTCTACCAATATTACCATTTTCAAGTATTTCTACCACGTAACTGCTCATCTTAGCAGTAAGCAATAATAACTGGACTATCGCGATGATGCGGATTACGATTCAATGTTTAGATGCCTCTTGACACGAAACTTATAGTTGATGGTATTCTTGGAGCGGATTATTCACTAAAAATAGTAGAGTTGTTTCAGTAAACAAAGCAGTCGCCGAAATCTTTAATGTGACAGTGAAAGAGATATTAACAGCAAGCTTTACTCCATTCACCTAATGCAGAACCAAAAAAAGCACAACTCATAGTAAAAATTCAACATAAGTAAACTATCATACAGCAACCAATTTTGAACTACCCGAGAACCCCGGGGGATTTATCCGAAGTATGATATCAATTGCCCATATTAAATCTCTCCTATGCAATTGGCAAAACATTTTCTATGATCGTCTCTTACTTTTGGTCCATTTTGGATCAGTGAAGATATATATGATATTATTGCAGTAGTGGTTCTTCACATACTAGCTATACAATTTCCTAAATTGGAAACTACAAAGTCTTCTGAGATCTTCGGCAGACTCGAAAGCCGACGAACCTGGTCAGGAATATACAACTATATGCCTTTATGATTTGAATATATAAATAATAGAAGTGAGCATCTTTAGGTTCTCAATCAGAAGAGACGTTCTAGCACATATGGTACATGTAGAGCCAACACCTACCACCCAGTCCATTTCAAATCATATGTGTCTTTAATGGAAAGTTAATTAAAACACTAAACTGTAAAAAGGATATAGATGAATTTTCGTCTATTTCTTCTTTTCAACTTGGCAAGTATAAATGACAGTGAATTTTTATATGACAGCAACTCAGACGTTGAATGTAATTGAATGTAATTGCGGCAATAATAGAAATCCAAATTCACTCTAACAACTTATAGCCAGCCTCTACCCTCCCATAATCACTGCGCTCCTTGCTAATTATATATAAATAACATCTCATAAAAGTGTTTCAATATCATATTATCTTTAGCATAGCTTGGTATTAAATTCAAGATTAAATGAACAAGAGATTATATACTTTAGTAATCTAGCACTTGCAAGTTTTATTTTATTTGGAAGTAATGTGGTAATAGATGGTAGGGCAGAGGAGCGTATCAAATCATCTCATTACCACAAAACCTTTCTCCTCTGATGACGACAAACACAAGATTCTCCACCCTTAACTCACACCTCATACCCCCTTATCTGCTAGTCTCTTTCTCACATCTTCAATCCTCTCCCTCTGCCTGCCCCTCT
>QGMJ01000226.1:0-41677 GCA_007821545.1 Lachnellula subtilissima
AATGATGGGATAGATAGATAGATGATTAGGGGATCGATTTTGGGATGAGACTTTTTTGAGAGTGGAGGGTTGGAGTAATTGATGAAGATTGGGTCAATAAAAGTAGATGGGAATGGGATAGAATAGAACAGAGGAAGAAGACTTGCTAGGTAATAGAATTGCCGTTTATTGGTTTGTCGGAATGGAATGTCCTGGACGATCGAGCTCTTTTCTTGGTTGAGGTATTAGACTGCCCCTAGGCGTGGATGTGGATTTTTTAGCTAGCTGCGGCGTGCTGGCTCGTAATAAGACACCCTGTTGGTACATTTCTGGCCTAGTAATCTGTAACATATGATGGTTCTTATAGTGTTAGTGGTTTGGTTTCTGAGTATCTAAGTCTAGGATGTGGTGTGGTAGCACTACGCAGACCTCCACCGTCGCTTAGTCATTGGCGGGGTCATATGATCATATAGGTACAGTACACATACATACATATCCCGACACACCTCCTCCGTTTCCAGGAATACAGGTTTGTCAACCCGTGAAATCGATATAAGGGTTGCTCTTGATTATATACCTACCTAGGCGTCATCTTGAGGCTATGCTGTGAGTCTTTAAGTCACATGGGCTAGATGAAAACAGTGGACTGCAGTTTCTTTGCTTTTCTATGAATAGATGGATTGATACACGTGTTTCCTCTATATCTCATGCTAGAGCTTTGTTGCTCCTCATTGACTATGCTAAGTGCGGTAATTGCTCGTTCTTTCGAGGTTTCACTTTCGTAAAGCATATGTTTGGAGTTTATCGGAAACGAAATCTCATTAATGTTCTACTTTTATCTGTCTTAAAAATGAAGTTCAACTAGTCTAAATTCTTAACAAGTGTTTATATCATAGATCCATTATCCTCTCCTTGTGGTATATTGACTGAACAGTCGACGCGGCGGACTCTTGGCGTCCACAGGTATTAAAGACTTCTCTATGCCGGCGGCCACTGTCCTCTTTCGCATGCTTCTTGTGCTGTTCCTAGCAACGGTTTATTCTCATCCCCATCGAAATGAGAATCAAGCCAGTTTTAATTAATACTCGGGCCCAGCGAAACGCCCGCCCTCAAATAGACAGGATCTTGTTTGCAAAACCCCAGATGCTTGTTTGTTGAGCAATCCGTTGCGACAAAGATGGACACCCCACCAATATTTCCATCTGCCTGCAGGTAAACCACATCCTGACAATAGTCTTGCACCGTGTCGACCTCGTGACAACTAGCATGACCCGTAATATCTCTTTTAGTATAACGGCCGTGAGTGAAAGACCCACAAGACCTAGAAAGTAAGCGCAGCTCAGTACAGTACCTAGAATATAACTCAAGTAGTGACATATGGAATAAATGCCCAATAAACACAATCATTCTTATTTTTCAGCTGGCTTGCTAAGAGCAATTGAGGTTGTAATGGCTTTCGCATCCCTCCACTGCCACGAGGCACCAGCGTTGAAGCCTGCGACTAGGTCACCGGTACCTCCTAACGAGAAGGTGAAAGTTTCAGACAGCGTCTCAGTTTTGTCTTCTCTGAGCATGCAATCTCCTTCACCGCAGCGAGCCTGGTCCCACGCTTGCTCATTACCATAATAGTACAATGTTCGCACTTCGTAATAACTGGCGCACTGTATTCGTCAGTTTAAATACAAGTAAAACATGGTAGGTGGGCGTATATGGGGTTTGTTATCCTCAGTCCAATATAAAGGACACGTCGCATCCGATTCCATTGTTAACGTCCCCTTGCCGCACGGGTTATGAATCTTTGGCAAGTTTGTTAGCTATTCCTCGCTGCAACCAGATACTACGTACCACTCCAGGTTCAGTATCAAAAGGGCTCCAGCAATCGTTTGAACCTAATGCCGGAGAGGGTGGTTGGTTTGCATCTAAACGTGGAATAATTCCAGCCGAAATGCCATCAAGCGGATCACTAGACGGGATTGCGAAGGAAGACCCAAGCCTAGCATTTGCAAGAAAGTGACCAGAAGCATGGTCAAGATTTTGCTATACTGAATCCGATATTGAAGTGTGTGT
Organism: Lachnellula subtilissima; assembly: GCA_007821545.1. NCBI lineage: Eukaryota > Fungi > Ascomycota > Leotiomycetes > Helotiales > Lachnaceae > Lachnellula > Lachnellula subtilissima. The sequence continues at coordinate 2,047 of QGMJ01000226.1, forward strand.
CGAGAGTAGGTTTGGAAGTTGTAAGTGAGATGATGAAAATGCAAAGAGATAGGAATGAGATGATTCGAGGAAAATTCCAAAGTTCCGACCTTTATATACTTCGTTTCTCTTACTAGATGGAGCCCCCAAGGAACTGTTACGCAAAAATAAGATTGCCAAGTGTCAAGTAAAGGATGTTCTCATACCTCTTCACTTTCGCCCAGACAGGATTTCGAAGCTACATCCATTATATAATCAGCAGTTTACAAGGAACGTAGCTACTCTATACGATATATTATCAAAAAGATTAGTAAATATAGTTGCTTAGACGCTTAATTTAAGATCTACTAATATATGTTACGCGCATGATATATATATATGGATTTGAATGCTCCTAATTAACTAAAAACCCCCATACATACCCTACTGCAAATCTCTAAAACCGCAAATGAGGTCATTTTAAAAGTCTGATTCTCTAAGTATTACAGATATACGATTATATGGAGATAATTAGACTTCAAAGAAGGTGAATACTAAATATAAAATTGATAATCATCACAATTATCGCTAGTACTAATTGAGCCTTGTTTTTACGACATAACATCAGCTGGCTGGCCTGGTATTCCTCGTGTAGGTTCAGAACCTAGTGATTACAACCTCATGGATATTCATAATACGCATATAAGATTAGGATAACGTAAAGGTCTTTACGAGTATTGCTGCTCGATGATTAGAGCTAGGATTATGGACCGAGCATTGAAACGTTCATAACTCTCAGCGGCGAAGATATATATTTGGTATTTCTAGGTTTAGTATTAACATGTGTACGAAACTATTAGCAGCTGTGTCGAAAACAAAATTAAGCGTTCAAACCGAGAATGCAATAAAACACTTTTAGAACTCGTTTTATCGCAACCACAATAGTAGTTTTGCAACCTCTTCACAGCTCTAGTTAAATCCTGCCATCACGTATATCAAAGAGTTTAAAGAGAAGTGAAGCTAGTGTTTAGCATGGCGAATACCGGTACTAAGTAGTATGAACTTGACCTCCCCCCTATATCGCTTAATAAATGTGGGGTGATAATCGCTGAAGCTTTAGTGCACGTCTACTCTAATTATAGCGCACTCACCAAGCACATTCTGGTCCCTACCTTAATTCTATCTGATTCCTCGAGCCCTGAGACGGGTCGTTTGAAGATAATATCGCGCTGTTTCTTTGAAAACTAGGTACCTACCTATGTAGTTTGACTTTTTCTAAATTCATATTTGAGTTACGGAGAGTTCAACTTTTCGCGTTCATACACGTGTATAACACGTCCCCCTATCATGTTTCAAATCTCCTTCCCCATAGCACTAACATCCTTAATCTTATCCAGATCTCGCAATCGTCCCTCCAAACTAGCCCTCGACATCTTCCACGCCACCGCCCCCAAAGGCAACCTTAGCGGAATGCGCTCCCCACGACTAGCAATAATGAATATAGTCTCCGCGACAGCAGCAGGTTCCATGAGCGAGGCACCACCGGCCTTGATGCCCTTGTTAACATAGGACTCGAGGATCCGAGCAGGCATGTCGGGCGCTGCGTAGGCGGGATGCGGTGTGATACGTGCTTTGCTGTGGCCTTCGAATTCGGTCTTGACACCGGCTGGTTCGACGATACAGAAGTTGACTAGTATGGTGAATTAGCCACAACTGGTATGCGTTCCTTTCAATACCTGCGTGTGTCCACAAATTCGAAGATCTAATGTGAAAGGAAAAGGAAGGTGTAGACTTACTATTCCAATCCGGATGCATTTCCCTCGCAATAGACTCCGAAAACCCCTCCACAGCAAATTTACTTGCATGGTAGAAAGCATGACCTGGCAACCCCAGAAACCCAGCGAGTGACGAGATATTAAAAATCAGCCCCCCTCGAGGATCATCTGCCTGCCGCATATTCGCAACCGCACGCGTTGTGACTCTCACGGTGCCGAAAAACAGCGTCTCCATCTCCAGATGCATCTCCTCCTCCGTCGCAGCTTCAGTGTCGCCTGAAAGGGAATACCCTGCATTGTTAACTACAACATCAAGGTGGAAGCCCTTGCCAAAGTGCTCTGCAGCGGCAGCGAAGGCAGCGTTGACGGAACTGGGGGATATTACGTCGAGGGCTAGTTTGAGAATGTTGGGGGTGGAGGGGAGGTAGGAGAGGGTAGATGGAATGCGGGCTGTAGCTATTAGGCATTGGTTTGGCTTGCTGGCTATTAAGGTGGCCAGCGCGCGGCCGATGCCTGATGAGCAGCCGGTGACTTCGGGGGTTAGTATTGAGTTGCTGAATTGGGTCATGGGGATATACTCACTCAACCAGGTTGCATTGGATGGTAGTTTGTACTCTTTGGTGTTGACTGGATTCATCCTAACTTGGGAGGGGAACTTGGGGAATAACAAGCGTATGTTTAAGTAACTATCTGTTTTTATTGAAGTCAAGAACTGAAATGTCTGTCGAGCTTATTGCGTAGACGACTCGGTAGTTATATACCATTTTGTACCGTGCCGTATACCTACCTAAGCATTGTATGCTATGTAACCTAGAGTCTTGAACGCAAGAGGTAAGTGAGCCATCCGAAACGGGTAAGCGCGGCACCCAAACAGGCAATAATGGCATGGTAGTCACGTGAGAGCTGCGGTTATATTGTCATGCGTGGATTGACCCGCCACATTATCGCCGATTGCATATTTGAGGACCTGAAGGGCGGCGGTTGGAGAACAAACAACGAGTACGCAAATTGGAGCGCTTGGCTTGCTGGCTTGTTCTACGAAAAGGCCCTAAACTTTGTGTCGAGGCTTGGGGTAGTAATGGAAAGAAGGAAAGGAAGAGTGGTCAAGATTCATGACAACAGAGTGGTTACAGCGACCAAAGAAACAGCTCTCGATTGAAATTGCCGCTGCTGAAGACGTCGAAGAAACTCTTTTGCACTCATCTGGTTCCAGGAAGAACATTTATCACTTTTTTACGTTAATGGATCTGGCGGCCTAAGAGGCCTAATGACTGATCTCACAGGTTGGACTTGATTGGCGTACATGGCCATACTTGAAACTAAGCTCAGCGTCTTCACTGATCTGTCTCGCTGAGAGGACCCCCAACTATGCTATAATCACCTTGCACCCAGGTTGACTTTATCTGTAGGTGCCTGAACTTCCACAACCCGTCCATGTCCCTGGTCAGCTCTGCGCGGTACAAGCTACCCCCCATCAAGTTGTTCTGCCCCGGCTCCATGCCCTTACCACCAGCGAAGTGCTGTGAGAGCCCGGTAGCCGTCAGGCTAGCCTCCTTCTCCTCCGCAGCCCCGTCTTTCATAGTTCCCGTTCTTATGTGAACACGCACGTTGGACACCAGATGCGTCGTGTCGACCGAGAATATGAGTGCGAGCCCGGTGGCATGGATCTTGGGTAGTCCTTCCATGGCACGCCCATTGACCTCAAACACGCCGTTTGGCATAAAGCTCGAGTCAAATAGGGCTGTGTCGTTCGTGTCAAAAGCCATAACGCACCGGTATAGCGCGTCGACCACGGCTTCGCGGCCGGTCATGGGTGGATTGAGGGATGCTGGAAGGGTGAACGGGGATGTCATGGTACAGGCTGGGGACGTGTTGAAGGAGTCTTGGATGGCGCTCTGTGTCGTGACTTGTGTATGGCAGGTTCGGGACTGGTGAAGTATGTCAACTAGGCTATGGTTTTATCCTAGCTTGGATAAACGAATTTACTATGTTATCTCTTGGTAGTAAAATCCATGAAAAGGTTGAGGATGATGCTTCAGTTATATAGGCGAAAGACTTATTGAGAAGAGATTATTCTGCACTTTCGAGGAGGATCACTTTGTGCTTATATACGCGTCCGCCCGCCCTGCAAGACTCTAAGACATATGGCTTTTAAGTGGTCTTCTTAATGCCATTAATAAGTCCGTTATTTTCACGGCCTGTCTAATGCGATTTTGTGTTGATCATATATGGGAGTTTTTAGACGAGTTGGAACTACTAGCCAATCAAAGATCTCTGCACCCGGTTGGTGGCTAGAGCGAAGCTCCAACATCCGAAAGAGAGTTAGCGTATAAGAACCCTATAGTCTAAAACTAGTGTCCTCGCTCCGGCTCCACCTTCTACGTATTATCTGGCAATCCCGTCGGACTCCGGAAAAGCCCTCGGAGTCAAACTACCCATAGCATTAAATAACAAACCAATTATGGCTTCGACTTGCTCAAGACAGTTTCCAGAGCGCAGGAAAAAGCGGAGGTCGCGATTTGGCTGCCGAAATTGCAAGCTCAGAAAACTTAAGGTAGGTGTAGATATCTACTTTCCATGGAATGCCGTTTAGCTTACCAGCTTTCCTTGAACCTCTAGTGCGATGAAGGCGAACCACAGTGCAAGAGATGTAGTTCATTTGGGATATTATGCAATTTCAAGCCTAATATTCCTGATCTGCAGCCCCTCGCCGATGACTCCGTAAGGTCATTGGTGGCCGCTCGAGAAAGAGCAGAACTTCAACCTCCTCTCACCAATGCTGTTTGGACATCTGATGCATCAACATTCTATCAATTAGACGCAAGGTGTCAAGAATTTGTGACCCGGTACCTAGGACGAAGTCTTATTACTCCGGACGACCCTAATATGATAGAAGTCAATGACAAGCTGTTGATATTGGCCTTTACCGTAAGTCTTATCAAATTCTTTTTGTCCCTCTTGAACAATATTTGGGCTAGGTTATCTATCACGAGACTCGAGATCGACTGACCTAAGATTTCCAGCACCCTTTCTTGATGCACGCCTCTCTAGCAGTGGCGCTTGCGTATGACCGCTATCTGAACAATCCGCTAGGCACTCGTCGCACTCTAGAGGAGTGCTATCACTGGCATCAAAGCACAGCTCTCTTCAACCGACGGTTAAGGGAACCGATTGAAACAAAAGACAAGGATGCGATCTGGGGCACTGCTGCTGCTCTAGCCCTCTTAACCTTTTCGACCCCTGATTGCTATACACCGGAAGAGTCGTGGCCTCTGAAGCCTCCTGACCCCTCGGATTGGGAATGGTTGCGTATGAGCAAGGGTAAAATGTCACTGTGGCGCATAGCTAATCCGCTACGACCGGACAGTCTGTTTCGCGTCCTGGCGCCGACCTTTGCTCAAATGCACTCACCGCTGCCAGAGAAAGGCATTGATGGTATATCAAGGGGCTTAGCTATCGCGTGCCATCTCGACGACTCATCTACGGCAGAAAACAATCCGTATTTCAATGCTGCCCATGCGCTATCCCAGATCCAGGCTCTCCCGGATCGCCAAGTCACAATAGGTCAAATCGAGCTCTTCACGCGTAGCATACGCGGGTCTTTCACATCCTTACTGCAGGAAAAAGACCCAGTCGCGCTTTTATTGCTCTATCTATGGTATCGCAAAGCAGGTCGCAGTATGTGGTGGATTGAAGCTAGGGCTAGAGTGGAATGTCCCTCTATTTGCAAGTATCTACGGCTATATCATAAAGGACATAACTCTGTAAATGCATTCCTTCCAGGAGGTTCTTTCGCTGATAGATAGAGTACAACATGCACCGTAAGGTGTATAGACTGCTAGAGAGGAACATGAATTATAGGTTCGAGAAGGCTGTATGTAATAATGTAACCTTTTTGGTTAGAAAGTATAAGCACTAAAGATTGCCATTATCTTATTCGTGCGATAATTATTTTTGGTGAGAGTATAGATTATGACGGAAAAGACTACTTATTTATATTGGAAGGAGGTCATTTACCGCCACTTCCCTTGTATTGGGCCGATAATATTACGAAGATTTATCTCAAATTCAAGTTAGCCAAACGTTTATACCATCAGTATGGGTCTAGCAGAGAAGGGAACAGTTTTTGATTCAAAAGTCAAGACTGCTTTCGAATACAGTAAAGGAATCCCAAATATACCATGAAACTCCAAGCATTCCTGTTCTTCACTTAATCTGCAATCTTTCGGTAGAGAAACAAGTACAGTTCCTCCTGGTAGAAAGACAACCATTTTCTGACCTATAAAACAAAGCATACTGCACCCCAGGATCTGCACTCGCATACAAGCTCATTGTATCTAGCTCATTCTCCGCTCGTTGCTGCTTGCTTCTTCCATCAAAGACTGCCTCATGGTAACAAGAGTCCTCCACCAACAAGTGCTGTGCACAAAAGCCCTTCTGTTGTCTCTGTTGGCTTTTGGCAATTACATTCGCGTTTGCAATCGGATTTGTAACGTGGAGTGGTCCAATTCGCCCTCAGATGGCATCTGCTTCGTAGTTTCGTCGCCGCGAGTCTTGGAGCATCGACTCTTGGCTTGTTCCAGAAGGTGAAAATCTGCTCTCCCAGGTACTTGATGAGAGGTTGACCAGCTTTCCAGGTTGAGGTATTGGCGGGCAAGGGCTTTGCAAGTCTCGATAACATGTTGCACGTTTGCGCAGACGGAAATATTCTGCGGAGCTCACTAAGTTCTCGTGGCGCTGAAATCAGTAAGGGTTGCGTATTATGGATAGGAGGACAAGAGTGAAGTAAAACGCCGGATGTTAATTCGAAAAATGTTTGTGAGTGTGGGATTTGAATCTGGGCGGGCTTGATGTCACGAATGAGGAACAAAACATATATTTCAGCTAGTTCTTATTAAGGTAAATCACTAGATTTAATTTAGCAAACCGTTGATTTCAGAAGCGACCTATTTCACTACTAATGCTTATGACAAACGTAAACTAATGACGCGAAGTCTCTTGATCCATTGCCCATAGGCGTCCCATGCCGTGTTGACCACGAATCAACAGTTCGGAGAACATAACTACACATATATCTAGCTACCAAAAGAAGTGACAACTAATCTTGAGTTGGAAATACCCGAGATGGGAAAGATTGGCGGGTGAAAGGGGTCGGCGCTTTCCTAGAAGGCGGTAATTGTGAAGAAAATATCATCCATTGACTAATTGGCATGGAAACAGCAGCTCTTGAACGCGACTTCGCGTCCTGGAAAGGTAAAGTCATATCAGATAGGGCCAAAGAGCAAGGCGTCCTTTCTTTATTTTCCAGAACTCAGCATGGAAAGGGTCATGTAGAGGGCTTTACAAAAGAGGTTGCAATCGTCCAGAGGTAAACAAGCGAAAAGCTCGTCAAGACCAACGGTCTGCCGGACCCAGACACTACACGAGTGAGGGGGTAAAGAGGTACAAAGAGGAATAAAATTAGGAAGAAATAGAGAGGAAGAAAACAAGAGAGCAGAGAAGACTGAATTTATGACTATACCTACTAGGCTGGGTCAAAATGAGGGCTAGAAGAGGAAGAAGGCAAAAAGAAAGTTATAGGAAAAGTTATAAAAGAGGAAGTGAAGATAGAAAAAGGTAAAGAAGTATAGAATATAGATAAATTTGTGCAGAAATATCTACATTATGCTAGTTTATTAAAATGAACAGGATGCCTCCATAGGGCTTCACTGCCGCACAAGAACGTACATCGAAGTTATCAGCCTTGAAAGCTAGCTGAATGATCATAAATTCCTCGACTAATTTTAGGTAGATGGGACCTTGAAGCCTCCAGGAACCAGGCGTGTAAAGACCTCACTAGGATCAACATTCGCCCTCAGCCTCTGCAGTCGACTTACACTCGCCTCTCCATAGCTCGCTATAACTTCCTGCCACGGTGCCGCATAGTTGAGGTAGATATACGGATCATATGCCCCGAGCGCTTTCGCCTTAGCCTCTATGACCTCCATCACAGCACGTGCCGCCGTGTATATCTGCGTGTCCTGGGCGATCCGGCCAAGATGGTGATATCAGACACACTGCGAGCGTATCTGTGCGGTCGCCAAGTCCTAAGGCATTCTTTGAAGCCCCGCGTAGGTAGGTCTGTGGGGGCACGGGCTCTATGATCAGCGACCAACTAACTCCAGTAAGATTCTGGATCGACTTCACGCTGTTATTATACGCGTCAAAGGCAGCTAGAATCATTGCCTCTGTTGGAACGAAGGTGGTCGTTGCAGTGAGGTATCTGATTTAGCCTGTTAGCAAAGTCAATGCTGTAGGAAAGAGCCTGAGAGCGGTGGCACTACGCACCGAGAAACTTGTGGAGGCTGCGAAGCCGCCCCTTGCTCAGACAGCGTCGAAATATTAGCAACGGTAACATCGAGAGCAGTTAGTGATGGTAGATCCAAGATATCTTGGTAGACCGCAGGGTTTTCATTCTCTTCGGGCTGCGTATACACAAGCGCATTCAGTGCGATAGGGACAGTCTGGCCCGCTGGCTGTGAGATGCCCCAGCCAAAGAAGAACGACGCGTTGGTGTTGTAATTCTGTGGAGCTGCGATCTGAGAGTATATCCTAGCTTGATTGGGAACCTCTGAGATGGCATTCAAAGTCGTAGTCGACCACAGAAGACCCTGCTCGAAGTAGCCAGAGTGACACGAGTGACGATTCCAAAATTATTCGATCCGCCTCGAAGCCCCCACCAGAGCTCCGAGTTGTGCTGCTCGTTGGCTTCTACGATAGAACCGTTGGCTAGAACGACTTCGAATGAGATTGCTTGATTGCAAGTCCAGCCATGTTGAGGCCCAAAGTATGAGATTCCTCCTCCAAGGGTCAGTCCCCCAACACCTACCCCAGCAACGCGGCCACCAGCAACACTGAGACCTAGGGAATCTAGCTTTGTATAGACGCTATCCCAGGTGTTGCCTATTCCCACACATGCGCTTGAGTTCTCGGCATTCACATCGATTGAGTTCAGACCCCGCAAGTCAATGGTCACACCTGAGGGCGCATTAGAGGCATCAGGAAACCATGTATGCCCCCCGGACCGTATAGCAAAGATGCAATCACCAGTAGAGCTCAATGACTTGACCACGTCCGACACATCTGTCGCTGTGTGTGGTGTGACGAAGCACAAAGGATGAACTGCCGATGCCTGTGGGGTAAAATATGACGATAGGGTCGTATTATAACCTGTGCTGCCTGGAAGCAAAACGCTATCTGTACCCAGAAGAGCAACCAACGACTCACACTAAGCAAATGAACATGCACCAAGTCAGCCAAAGGCCTGTCAGAACTACTTGGATGGGAATGGGGTCTCACGCATAACTGGCGGAGACTGATACGATTTGCCATTGTTTTACTCTCGGGGCTTCACGTGGTGATTGAGTGTAGGGTTGGAACGTGGCAACGGACCGAGTGTCATGCACGACTACAGCTTTTTTATATTCAACGTACGCAGCTAATGCAACCACAGGCCTCGCACCCCATCTATGCGACAGCGTCGCAGTCGGTGTCGTCTATTGATCCTTCAGCTTCAGCTGCGCTATGCACGTGGGCAGATTCAGCCATTTCCTGCTTACCTTGCTCGATCTACCAGTATCCGGGAATGCTTCCTTTTGGAGACAACGCCACATGTGAGGGATAAGAAGTCGTCTCAATTGACTATATTTGTGCTATCCGACTTCCTTTTTGTTACACAGCTTATATTGCATGGACACCCGCACTAAATGTCTTCTACCCCAGGGGTTAATCCCACATTTCTGGATTTGAACATGCGGGAGTGTGGTACAGCTAGTGTGGTACAGCGAGTGTGGTGGTACAGCATGTTGGTTGTTAGGATCTGCATGCAGAGTTTCTCGGATTTCGGGGTCTACACGATCCGCACAATTTTCTTGCGTATCTGTATATTCCGGGGTTTCTTTTGCATCCAAGTCAAATATTGCAGGTATTACAGCTACTTGGATGATCTCAAAGGCAAATGAACCTGCATTTTTGAGCTCATATAAAGGAGTGTATAGCTATCGACCACTTTCGTTCTCCACTCCCTGCATCCCCTCTACTTTCCAGCACACCCTCCCAAATAGGCCTCCCCAACAGGTGGAGTTGCATTTCAGGGCCACGAGCCTGGGGGTCTGTCTCCATATTACGGGAATGGTGGGGTGTGGACCAATTACTGCAGTATCTTCGCTACCTATGTAGATCTATATTATTAGAAACAGAGCTACCTAACTAAGATCGAGATGCTTGAACCCTTCAGATCCAACTCCTCTCTATCCTTGTCTCAAACCAGTTGCTCTGGGCCATGCTGAGAGCTACCGTGGCTCGACCGCTGGTCCGTTTCCGGGGTGCCGGCCCGTACAGTGGCCTGGGTGTCGAGTAGCATGGTATCCGTCAGCTCGTAATAGTTATTCCGTCTTGGCGGTTGGTTGGACCCGAAGGTGGCTAACTTTGGCGGTTGTTCATTGGATATGCTTTTGGAAGCAGCACTGCGACTGCGTCCACTGTCACTCCACGGCAGCCGCGAACGTAAAGACTGGACGAAAGAGGATCTGAAAATATATACTGTTAATAAATGAGCTAAGGCGGGCATACACCCGACTATGAGAGCAATATTGGTCTCGATTATCCTACGTAGCGCACATTAGCCGGCTGAAATTGAGCAAGGAGAAATCGCGTAGTACATACGTGCACATCGTCGCGTAGCCCCCCAACCAGCTAGAATCTTGCGACGACATCAGCTTGATTTTAAAAACAAGTGATACCACGCTAGCGACAACACCACTGGAAGAAATGGCAATTAGCTGTGTTCTGAAATGAAGGGCTGTGTAGGTAAGTTTCAGCTCACAGAAGTGCTACAGAAAAGGCACCAATAAGTTGCCACCGCCGTCTGGGCGGCATCTGAAGCTTTGACAGTGTAGGAAGAGGCAGGCAGAAGATGTAAATGTCCAGCACAGTGCCAATAGCACTCTGTATAACTCCGCCGAGAGCAAAAGGTCGCGCGTTGGTTTGCAAGTTTACCAACAGTGAGTCCCATGAGTGGCCTGGTCGAGGGGCTCCGTAAACTGCCGCCAGAGGAAATTCTGACAGGTAAAGAAGAAGCGTGACCAAGACACTGATGCTGATCGTGATTTTAAGGCGCTTCCCAATAGCGAAGACTTGCCGATAGAGAAGGAGGATGGCGGCTTTGGTGAAGAAGAACACAGGGCCAAAAAACATCGTCTGAACAAACAGAATCTTGAGAGACTTTCCATTGTATACGCACACAGGAGTATCCCATATATGGCGGTAGGCACGAGGTCCTATAAAGATCTTGAGTTAGAGATAACTATGACTGGAAGAGATAGCTGGAGGGTTCGCACGAGCAAAAATGATGCCTGTATAGGCAATGTTCAATAAACAACCAATCAATGTGAAATCTGTAGACCGTTAACGTTTGTTTTGCCCTATCCTCAGGAGAGACCTAGGGAAATATCAGGGAAGAAATAAAAATCGAAACTAACAATCGGCAGTCCAGAGCTTGTGTCGATTCACAAACAGTCGCCCACACGTGAAAGTAGTCGAAAGCACGCCGAATACCGCACCAACGGCCAAGATAGCTGGATAGACAGTTGGCGGGTCAACAAAATTGTAGATGCCATCTGGCGACTTTCCGGCTGGAATAGCGCAAAGATCGATGCTCGAGGTCATTGTATAAAGGAACGCAGTTGACGATCTGGCTGTCTGCTGCCAGTATCTGACAGATGTCCAGGTATTTAAGTAAGCAGGCTGAGAGTGCAGAACTTAGGGTTGTCCTGAAGAGAATGATTGGGGGCTATTACAATATCCTGGTAATTTCGCATGGATCCTCCTGTACCCCTCCTCACCCCAGAGGTGTGGTAGTTTGTTTTTATTTGAGCTTCATCCCGAGATTGAGACCTGCAATAAGGAATGTTTGATTGATGATTAATAAGACCTCAAGGAGTGTTGAGTAAGCCTGTTTGCGAAGGTGTCTGCGACGGCTTGTGCGGTATAGTTACGGAGAAATGCTAGGACATCTACGCTACCTCATTACAGCACCAGCCCCCTTTACAGGGTGTCCTAAATTTGCGGCATCTAGAATAATTAGTTGTTCTTTGGGAAGGGGTCTTTTTTTCTCATTAATATGGGTTCACCAATAGTAAGATTTATCAACGAACATGGGCGTGAAAAAAGCAACAGTTGCAACAAGACTAGGGGGATCATCGAACTATAATGGCACAGCAACCGAGAGTATACAAGTAGTTGAAAATATTGAACCTTCGAACAACAGTCGTAGACGCAATGCATGAGCTAATACAGCAATGTTTGAATTTTAAAACGATAAAGCTAATTGTGGGATATGGGTGGAGCTTTTTTCTGGACGGGGATATCTCCTTTTGACCCTGATGGTATCCTTCATCGGCGGAAGACGGAAATCACCATACCACGGACCTTCTGGTTTAACTGAGATCTTCTCAAAATCATAATTTTGTATGGCGTTAGCCAAGATAAGTTTCAGTGCTGTAGCGGCAAAGAATCTGCCCGTACAGGCGTGCTTTCCATGGCCAAATATGAGGAAGTCGGGACTGGTGGCAGTAAAATTATTGGGCGCTCGCTTTCCAGATTCTTCGCCCTTCTCATTCCTTTGCTCAGAGAACCTGAAGGGCATGTAAGTATCAGCAGCCGTATATATCGTTTCATCTCTCATTACGGAATAGACCGGTACAGATATGTGGGTGCCCTTGGGAAGGTGTACGCCTGACGGGGTAGTCAACCCGTTGTCAGCGAGAACAACGCGTCTAAGACCCACGGCGAGAACCGAGTTCAAGCGCGCGCTTTCACGCATGGCCGAGTCCAGTTTCTCAAGCTGGGCCACCGCTTTCTTGGTCCACTGCCCGCCGTGAGAAGCTAGTACCATTGAAATCTCCTCGCGCAACTCGTCAATCACCTCGGGCCCGGAACAGACAAGATCAAATATGGCCCACGTCGAAAAGAGAGATGATGTATGGAGGGCCGCGAAGTTGAGTATCAGCAGACGATCTGCCAGCGTCTCGCTCCTCCACATATAGGGGTCACCGAGTGTTTTAGCTTGTTGAATCACCCATTGTAGGAAGTCGTCAGGTTCGGGCTCGAGAGACTTATCCTCGGGATTTGCTTGGCGCGCATCGTAGTCGCGGAGGCGGCGATCAATCTCTGATACAACGATCTTCCGGAATCGTCGAGTATGGATGCGATTGGGAATTGTGATAATTGGGGCGATGAGAGGCCGTAATGGCTTCCAAAATAGGTTCAGAATTGAGGCGCTGAAGGGGACGTCTATAGCAAAAGCCATACCATTATTCACTAATCCAGGATCCCGACAAATTGGAAGGCCAACAAAGGAGCGGTTGGCGACACAACCCACGATGTGGCGCAAGCTTTCGAAGACGCACACCTCATGCCACTCTGTATTATTTATGCCCCAGTGTTCCTTGAAAGCCCAATTTGCCTCATCTGCCAGAGCAGGAGTCAAACTTCCAATACGAGGCGTCATTACTGTTCGGATAATGTTATCGTAACGGGCAGCCTGATTGACTCTCGGATTCATGAAAGTATAGTCGGTTTGGTATATCTGGGAAGCTCGCTCTTTAAAACTGAGAACTGAATCTGGCTGTTCCGTGACAAATTCTATCTCCGAGGGGGGTAGCATTACGCTGTCTCCTCCACTGATGACGGGGACGAGGACTGCACGGTCTCGATACTGCGTATGAGCCTGTTCCACTGCAAGAAATTAGAGTCAGCATTGCTTTGTCAAGGAACATTCAAGAGGATCCAAGAGCATTCAAGGCACTTGTCATTCCACATTAAAGCACTTACTCGGGAGCAATAAAAGCTCCCCGATACCCCAAAAGTTTGTAAAAGGGAAATAAATACTCAGGAGATATACGTACTAGCCGCCTTGAAGTCTTTGGTGTTGCGCCATTTTGCTTGAAGGACCGGAAACCAGTCGTTCTCGCGTGCACCAATTATGGGAATATGGGAAAGTTGAGGACGGCGTCTGATGAAAGTAAATAGAACATAAATGACGCAAATTGCCAGTACCAGGAAGATAGGACGGTCAAGCAACTCCGACAGCATTTTAGGAGGGCAAAGAGTAGCAAAAGATAAAGATGGCAAACAAAGTAACCGAAAAAATAGATTACGTTGGCGTTTCTTATCGAAGTCCTTGCTACTTCGATGAGAGCTGCGCTTTTAGCTAGGGAGATGTAGTGCTAAAGTATCCTGCATTCTGCAGACCTCGGAGATCAAGAAATGGAATAGCTGTTTGCGGGTTGTGAATACTGCGGAGAGGAGCAGTGGCGGCGTGTTTACAATTCGCTCCATGCGGTATATTGTACTGCACGAGGAGCTACCAGACCAAAGGTCCCAAAAACGAACGCTTTCCGAATTTCAATCGAAAATCCGAAGAAAGCGAGATTCATAGGTCCTCGATACGCACTTCCCGATTAGGCTGGACATGGGTTCAATTACTGCTGATGCAGAACACGGCGGTCCGGCGGAGATGCTTCTGCTTTAAACGATACCCAAGCAGCATTTGTAGAAGAGGCAAGGGAGCATCACATCTTCTCACCGAGCAGACCAGTTGGATGCAGTCAGCTATGCAGTCAGCTTCGGTAGATGGGGAACTGACATGGAAATGTTGGTTGGCAGAATCATGCATGACGCATCTCTGCGGACGCATCTCTGCGGACGCAGTTCGGAGTATGTGAGATGTGCAGTATGACATGCAGCAGCAGCCGTCGCGCATGCAGTTCTAAAACAGCTTGAGGGCCTGCCTGTTTGGCTCGTGCTCCCACTACCAAATATACCATCAATATTTATAACACGGTACTGTTTTGATATTTATATTTATATTACCAAATATAGACATTACAAAATATGGTCATAGCGGGAGGAATCTATTTGGCTCGTCTTTGATAGTATAGATGAATGTTCTATAATATAATATATTATAGAATAGTTGGAAATACATTATACAGAGTTATAATACCCCGAAAAGTGCATATTATGATTAGCATTTTGAAGAGGGAGGTAACGTGATTCACCTCCATAGCGTACTCTTCTACAGTACTTCTCCAAGAAGCACGGACCACGCATTGAGCTGCCCAGCTAGTGAATATAACCACAGCGCGTCTATACTTTGTATAACACAAGTCTCAAGGCTTTGACCCCACAGTGACCATTTCCACAGGTAAGAGCAAAGTACCAGTTACGCTCCTGCTGCCCGAATACAGTGAGAAAGCTAAAGTCGGCCGGAACTCTAAATCCGAGGGTCTCTGAATCCCCTCTTTTTTTGCTTTTTTGCCCATAATTGGTGTCATTGAGTTCAACACTGTTGTCGCTGTCTTGATTTATCTAAATTAGACATGAAAGAAGCTCTCTAAGTAAAAATCTAGAATACCTTTGCAATCCCATCAATTGCCAAGATTCCAGCCTCTGAATAGGCTGATACTAGCTAATCTTGAAAGCAGTGAAAAGCCTCAAGTCGTCTGAAATCCATAGTTTACTCCCATTTTTGTAGAACCGTCTCCCCCTTCTTCAATCCTGTATAGCGTACACTTTCTTTCCACACCAAATCCCTCTTTCGGACGTCTCTCGACTCATCGCTCGTCTCCGACGAATCCACCCCATTCAGATACACGTCTTTCGGAGACTGACCGAGCACTTGGTTTGAATCAAACGCAGCTTGCAGAATGTGCGATGCTGACTTCTGGGTTGTATGAATTGGCCCATCCGGCATGAAAAATGTGACCAGAGGCAGAATGACCTGAAATATGAAGCGAATGAACCATGAAGCATGTCGTGTTAGACCAGTACTCATAGTGCCAGGATCGACGCCCAGTATGCAGACATTTTTTCAATATAGGATCTTGATCCATACGATGCTGAAGCTCGTGCATCATCATGATCAGGAAAAGCTTCGAGGCGCCGTATCGACGAAATCCGCTGCGCCAAGATGGGTCCTCTTGCGCCGAACTCCAATGTCCCTTCGCGATGGCCTCCACACCAGCTTGGTCGTCAAATACAGTCTTGTATTTCTCGTCGACGAATGCCTTGCTTTGGTCGTTTCTCTTATCATGGGGGCTGGAACAGAACATGGTCGTTAGCTCAATATTCAATAATATCATGAGAGCCGGTGGAGACCTTACTCGTGAGCCTGGCTACCCACCAATACAACTCGCCCAGATTCTTTGTCCATGCTCTCCAGTAAGAGGATTGTCAGTAGCCAGTGTCCAAGATAGTTGGCGCTGAATGTAGTATCAAAGCCGTCTTTCGTCCAAGTCTGTTTACCGAAATCCTGGAACCCAGCATTGAGAATCAATGTTTTGATTTGTGGGATATCGCCCGCCGAAACTCGCAAGTTAACGCTTTTCGCCGTCTTTCGGACGCTATCCAGATCTGTCAAGTCCATCGACAAGACATCGTGAGGGTGCGATGAGCTGGTAGCGAGCGCGGAATCGAGCTCAGCCGCAGAATTCGCGTCTCGGACCAGGTAGATTCCATGGTAATTCACAAACTCTGGCTGGGAGACAAGTTGCTTTGCAATAGCGCTGCCAAGTCCACCATTTGCGCCTGTAACTATGACGGTTCCTTTGGCTGCAGCCATTTTGACTCTTGCACAATATAACTGATGAGCGCTCTTAGGATAGTCTGGGTGGTAGAACACAAAGGGAGAAAAGAATCTGAGCTGGAGTTAACTTGCTCTTGCTCTTGCTCTGAGATGCTTTTTGCTTTGCATACCTAGAAGTGCAGTTGGTGCGGGGTAAATTTCAAGCTTGATGTTGGCTAATCATCAAAGCCCAAGCACATGCATGTACAGTAATTAATTGAATGATGTTCAAAGAATGAATGTCAAACTGCATGGGTATATCGGGCGCCAGGGTTGGTTGTCGTACAGTAAGTCTTACATTGCTCGCCTAAAGCTACCCCTGCTGACTTGGACTGGGATGTCTGAATGACGTGGACGTGTTTGCATCTACCGGTAGGGGATACTGGAAATATCACATTTTTAGCGAACCACTCGCTATAGGTAGGTATAGTGGGTCTAGAGGGGATTCTGCTTACACGGCCTGATAGCGCACGTGAATTGAATGATTTCGTGCAGGATCAAACTCAGTCCCTGTCATTCCGAACTTATAGAGAGTGCGGCTATCTAGAAATCGCTCTTGGAGATATTCTGATGTTGAAATCCTGCCCCTCCTTAATTGACATGATGCCCAACACAGGTCTCCCTTCATCCGCTTGGGGCATGGGCGGGTTTCCCACCAGTTCGACATCAAAGCGCTGTAACAATGTAGCTACAAAGGTAGTCACGGAGTATCGAGCTAAGAACCGGCCACTGCACATGGTTTGGCCGCCTCCAAATGGCCGCCAAGAGGGGCTTCTTGCTAGACCCTCCTTCTGCCACCGTTCAGGGCAGAACGCCTGCGGGTTCTCGCCGAAAATGCTTTCATCAAAATGCAGCAATCGATGCGGCACCATAACACGATTGCCTTTGCTCATCAGCTTTCCCCCAATCACCGTGTCCTCGGTAATCAACCGGACCGACGCAGCCCAGCCGGATAGCCTAAGAGTCTCGTGCCATATCTGGTCAACTACCGGGCAGTTGGTAGGCTCCTGGATGTAAACATTATCGACCAATTGACCTTCTTTGAAAGCAGGTTCTGTCTCTTCACGAAATTGGGCCAACACGGCAGGGTTATGTAGAAGGTATGTCAGCATCCAGAAAACGCTCTTTCGTGTGTTGGTATTGATACTGTATCCGTATCAGCATGACTGTTTCTGTACCTTATCGGGGGTGAGAAACCAACGCAAGATAGAGGTGAAAAATCACTACAGCCAAATTATCATCATCTACTCCAAGAGTTCTCATCTCATCCTCCATGGCATTGATCAACCAGGCAGTACCATTACTTCGCTTGCTCTGGGGCACTTGAAAGTATTTTTTTAGCGACGCAATGACCTGAGCTCTGGGTTTTGACATGTCGTTTGACAAGAATGTAGGAAACTGGTAAAGCATCTTGAATATAAGCTCATCAAAGACCAAGAACACATCTGGAAGAGTTGGATCAATTTGATCAAGCGTTTCACCAAAGTAGACATGTTGCCCAAGGCGAATGAAATAGTCGGAGCACCAGTGATATAGAGGAAGCTCAATGTGATTCGAACTACGAGAAGCAGCGTACGTTGTGCACTTGTCAGAAAGGGTTTCTAAGGTTAAAAGGTAATCGATGCGGAGTGCAACCTGTTGTTGAAGAAAGTCCAACTGATTTCCCGGGTGAAGTTGATGGGCGTGCATTTTCTGAGCTAGGACTCCGAGAGATTCACCGTGGGGATTTGGAAATCCAGACTTCTCGGCAGGCAGATCAGAGTACATGTCTTGAATAACTTGTTCGCTGTTGCCGTTGTTTCTCATCAATACTTGTACGAAGTTTTCGAAAGAAAGTGTGTCTTTATTCCTATACACTTCGGCAGAGTGCTTCGCTTGCGTGACCACATAGAAAGTCATGCCGAAAACCGTCAAGGCAATGGGATCTTTCGTATTTTGGAAATGATTCCTCAACAAAGTGTTAGTTCTGAAAATGCCAGCACGATACCTCATACCTCGCTCTGGAAAGAAGACCATTTGAGTCTTGGAAAAACGCTCGGCCATGACCTGAGTACGTTTTGTTAGAGCCCGCGATAAGATCTCATTTGGACTTCTGTCGTACTAACCCAGGACTATCGAGTAATTTATGAGCACGGCCACGAACCAAAGGGATTATGATCAAGACTTACATGGGATCCAGTAAGGGAATTCTTTCGGCCGCTCAGGATGCAAGAAAGGGGAGATGGTAAACCTCCAAAATCGCCATGTAATCAGCGTGAGTAATACACAAATTGATGCCTTTTCCAAAGTCAAATATCCTGGACTTTTGTCCAGTGGGATATGAAGTTCTGAAGCGCCCGTGAAGTTGGAGACGAGAGACATAGCGACGAAAGGGGTCAACACGCCAATGTCAAGATATGGGCTTGAGAACGAAGGCCGTGCAGATCAATAGCTCAGCAGGATTTTCCCTGAATTTCGGCGCGCTCGTAAACTTTGAAGTGAGGTAAAAGCCGAGTTCGAGATACAGAATATCCAAGAAACAGTCAAGGCATATCACGCATTTACGTGAGATCCCAACTTTGTTGGGGCTTGTGCCGCCCAGAGGCTGAGACCTAGTAAACGGAAAAGTTCTATGGTTCTTACAACTTGTCAGAGATACCCTTGGTTTCGGATCTATGGCCTCGTTTTGGTAATAGCAGCTACTGACTCCTATCTGTGCATCGGAAGTACAAGGTTATAATCGACAGTAGTATCGAGTCACATTCCAAGGCGATTGATTTCAGGTGCCTGTGCATAAGCAGTACCGGGTTGCTATCAACAACGTGCTTTTGCTTCCCAACCCTGGAAAGAGAATCAGAATCCCCACTCCGATTGTAACTTCGGGTCTAGAGAAACAGTTCTAGTCGTACTCGCACCTTGGTCGCCCACTGTAGAGGGGGTCCGGTGTACCCAACCTTGTGCAGCCTATATCAACGTATCATATCTCGTACATGATGACCGCAGTTTTGGATCAGAAATGGTGATATTCCAAAGCGAGCGATTGCTGCACGGCTTTCCCCGTCATGAATTGCTTTCTCCGCCCCCCCTCCTACATCTCATGCGAGATTGTTGGCCTCTACCAGGGTCCTATTCAGCCCTCTATCCCCGTCATTGGCGTGTTCGCGATAGGGCCAACATGTTGGATATCTTATCCGGAAAATTACCAATATCACTCTGCAAGCAGCTGTGCCTGTTGGTTGGTCTTTGGTAATAGACCCACCTTTAATGGGCGTAGTGGAGCAGATCTATTCACCCCCCCCCGGCCAACTTCACTTGCCAATGTCAATGGCCTCCACTAGGACAAAATGCAAAATGTTATCGATAGACTCTAAGTTTGAGAATTACCGCAACCGGTTAGCAGTCACTGTGACTAAAGTGCAGAAGATAAAATTTCTAATTTTAATATTATAGTAATAGGATGACGATGATGATGATATTTATTTTCGTCATGTAAAACCTCCCGAAGGATATGAGGACGTGCTAAGCTAGCGCTTTATATACGAGAATACGCCAAAAAGCAGGTCGAGGAGTAGGCCAGGAGGACCTAGTAGGTGGCTGTGCTAAGGAAACTACCCCCTCTATGTAGGGTAGCTACAGAAGAGATCAAAAGAGGACTAGCCTCTAATCTACTTTATGTACGACCCAGGATCTTTCAACCCAATCAAGTCTTCACACACTCCAGCTTCACTCGAGAAGGATGGCTCATCTTCAAGAGTAAATTATAGTTCACATCGTTTGCGCACTCTTGGGCTCGTTTTCTGGCATCAATCTTCGTCTCGTCTGCTTTAGGTATTGGCAGTATGTGGTGCTCCTTGAACAAACAAGCCAGGAATGCCACTACCTCAACCTGTGAAAATTTCTTGCCGATGCAACTCTGTGGACCCTCTGACCATGGGAAGTATGTCCCCTTCTGTGGGACGAACAATCGTTCTTCGTTTGTGTAAGAAGCGGTAGTTTTGGAAGACAGAATCCAGCGCGATGGTTTCCATACATATGGGTCCACCCAGAATCTTGGATCTGTTTGAATACCCAGCAACATGGGAAAGATTTCAATTCCCGGAGGGATAGTAAGCACATGCTTACCCACATGAAAAGTCTCGATCGTTTTGGAGGTCATCTTTGGTAACCCTGTAATGGGGGCGTACAGCCGTAGCGTCTCTAGAAGTACAGCTTGACAGCGCTTGAGATCTTCGAAAAGGGAGTAGTCCCAATCCTCCAGGGGTTTGTCTCCAATGACCGGAATAAGTTCTTCACGAAGCCAATCCTGGACATCGGGATTTGAAGCCAAAAGCATTACAGTGAAGGCTAAAGTATTGGCAGTAGTATCATGACCGGCAATGTTCATCACGAAGACGTTGCCCATGATTTCTTCGACAGAAAGTCGATCCCGCTTGACTCTCGTCGGGAAATCTTTTGTCTCTTGATCCTGAGCGTTATTCGTGTCAAGGACGCGGACCAAGGATGGTATCATACCGTCGTAACTTGATGTTCCTTCACCTATAGCGATTGACTCTTCGTTGATAATATTCATCATAGAGGTCTTGAGCGATAAAGCTGCACGTCCAATATCACCCAGGCTTCGAGGAAGAAACCTCGCAGTAAGGATACGGAAAGGAATTAGCAGAAGAAGTATGAGGTATTTGTGAACGATGTAGAGAGAGTCTCGATAGTTTTCCGTATTGAATTTCCTGTCCTTTAGGTTCACAGAACCGATAAAGTCGTAGCTCTCCCGAAATGCTGCTGCTGCGAGCACATTCATTGAGAGCGTCCGTAAATCCTGTTGCATGTCTGGTATTCCAGCCTGGGCGTGGGATGCCCAGTAGCGTCCCATTGACCTTTGATAAGCAATGTCAGCTCCATAGGCCTCATATGAAATATTGTTCCACCAAAATTTCTGGAAGGTCACTTACTTGGCTTGGCGCAATGATTCACCCCATACAAATTCTGCGTTGGCCTGGCTGAAAGGCCCTGCTACAGCCTTCCGATGACGAGGCCAGTCCTCCAAATTGACTGTGAGAACAGAAGGTCCATAAATTGCCAAGATTTCTATCGGCAGTCAAACCAAGTTCAGGACCGTGGAAGACGAACCTACGATACTTTTCGATTGGGCGGACAAAGTCCCGCCATCGTGACAAAATCTCTTGGATTGCATCTGGATCTGAAAAGTGCAAGTGAACCCCTCCAGGAGAGACAAGCGCCCATAGTGGCCCAAGCTGTTGTGTTGGATTGCTCTTTTCCAAGAAGTGCCAATTTCGATGAGAAAATCGTATGAAGTTGGGGAATGCGCTCCACGAAATTGGTAGGATTTCCAACAACTTCCACACCGAAGGCTGGATGATGACCCATATAATACTATTGGGATCAATTGGAATTCGTACGACGGGTATCTTCAGGTTACGAGCCTTTCGGACATTGGACTCTAAGCAAACCAGTCCCCAAAGACAGTAGCTCAATGCTGTGATTGCAAGTAGAAAGCTAATCATGGTATCGATTGCAGAGCAAAACTAGGTACATACAAAGCAAAAAATGGAATGATTCGAGATCCAGAAAGCGAGGTTCTAGCAAATCATACTGACAATTTAGGGCGTTTAGCGAGCAAATACCCTGTGAGCCCGTCCAGTACCCTGAATCCACAGTGAGTGGCTCGCTAGGATTTGTGGCTTGGTTGGGCACTAAGCTACAGGGGCTTATACTGTAGCCCTTCGTACGCTGTCGTAAGCCGCAGTAAGCTGCAGTATTAGTTGCTTCAACTCTCAGAGAATAGAAAGCCATCAATCATAGGTTGCAGGGACGCGTGCAGGGAGGTGTGCTAACTGACAGACTCACGCTACTGTACGGAGTAGAACCGCCGAATCCAAGAAGGTTGCTGCCTGCAGTTTGCAAGGTAAGCTTCAACCTTGTACAGTACCAACAACGTACCCTTCGCCTGCATCGTCACACCATCAACCTTTGACACTACTGTACTTCGTACAAGTACTTTCTGCATGTGGGGAAGGGTCCTCGGGGCCGGGGAGGGGAGCCGGGCCAATACAATACTTCAATTGCTCGTGCATCCGCACTGGCCCCATGGGGCTTTACAGAAATCGGGGGTGGAAACATGACATGCAGGAGATCAAAACGGCACGGTGGCCCGGCTTGCTGCAACTATGTGAGTGAAATAATCCTGATCCCTAGTCTTTTATTTTTTCCAACCTCGGTGGTCTCGAATTATGACTAACGACATCTTCCATGATCAAAACGCACCCAAAGCAGATATTATATTCAAAGTTCGTTGAGTACTTTCATGGAAGAGAGAGTTCAGAGGCTCGTAATCAACGGAATCCTATTCAGACTGTGTCTCGCATCGAGGATTTTGACGACCATTCTCTTCAGTATTTACAGCGATGGATTAGTCCCCGAGTTTGAAGCCACCCGATACGTAGTCCGTAAATACTCGATGCGGATCATATTCCTCCTGTATTCTAAATAGTCTTTTCACATTGGCCTCTCCATAGCTGGAAATTGGCTTCTGCCATGATGCCGCGTAGTTTAAGTATACGAATGGATCTAGCACTCCCAGGCTACCCAGTTCCAGCTCCAGAGTTCCTATCAGCGCTTTCGCCTCTTTGTCAATCCTGTCATCATCATCTGCCTCGTTCCATGTGATGCTAAGCAACACTATCATCAAAGGTGTATCATTTCGTTCTGTAAGTCCAAGCGCGTTTGTTTCGGCATGTCGACCATAGATAGCGGATGGAAGTGGCTCTAGAGCAATACCCCAGACTATGCCCGGAATGTCTTGGACAAGGGGCACGCTGGCATTCCAGGCATTCACAATGGCCTTCAAAGCGTCTTGTGTTGATTGAATGGTAAGTGTGGCAGAGGCTTGTCTATCACTACGCTCAGTCTTATTTCAGGCTCAATTGAATAGGGCATAACCTACCGGAACCCGCTCATCTGTAGCGTTTCTGTCTCGGTAACCAAATCTGTCATGTTGGTGATACGCATAGTACTTGTTAGGAATGGTATAGAGGAGAAATTCTGGAAAGCTGGCGGATTCGCCAATGCCTTTGTATATTCCATGTTGTTGATGATGAATGAAGTCTCCGCGGCTCCACTGTATGCAAAACTGCTTATCAGAGAGCAATACTGGTTGTAAGTGCCATCGCTATTGAATTCAGACAACGCCTCTATTTGCTGACTGGCTGTGGACAGGGCATGAGAGATAACGCCTCCCCAAATGTTTCCTTGTTGAAAAACTTGCAAGTCTACGCGGACGACAATGCCGAAGTTGTTCGTCCCACCACGGAGAGCCCATAGTAAGTCTGGATTCTCCTGCTGATTAGCATTAATGATGGACCCGTTCGCGAGTACGACAACATAATTTATGACCGTATCGCATGTCCAGCCATAACGAGGCGCAAAATAAGAGATCCCGCCACCAATAGAGAGTCCGCCAACAGCGACACTGAAAGCTCGAGCACCGGCCACACTGAGGTTATAATGGCCAAGCTGAGTGTAAACACTACCCCAGCTGGCTCCCACCCCGACAGACACGAGAGGGCCGTCTGGGTTTATATCGATACTATTGAGGCCTCTCAGATCAATGGTGACCCCGTCCTGAACATTGGCTGCCCCGGCAAAGCTGGAGTGCCCACCCGACCGAATGGCAAAGTAACAGGGAGCTACTGGGTTGGTGAGCGCATGTACGATAGTTGAAACGTCTTGGATGTTCTGCGGAGAAGCAACGCAGGCTGGCTTGACGTTGGCTTCCTGTAAGGAAAAATATGATACAAGGGAATCCGTATATGGCTGGCTTCCTGGAAATGCAATTTGCTCTTTGAGCAGGAGCGATAATTTTAAGCACTGGCAAGTTCATTAGCTCAAGCTTTCGCTTTCGAAATGCTTCAGCTTACGCAGAGAGCGGCAGCCTTTGTGCCATTGACCATGATGGAACTTAGTGATCGGCGGAATGGCTGGTGTATTGCGTTTTGAAATGATCATGCCTCATTAAACTTTCCTTCTGTAATAACTATGTGATTCGAGGGCAAGTCTGTATACAAGAGGCTGGGTTTTTACAAATCCACGTAACATGAAAGATTTATCCGCGCTGGAACTTCTGGCGCGGACCGCGGTTGAACACTCTAACGATAACAATCACTATTTTGTTTTTACCAAGATAGAAAAAGAAGGGGGGAAAGCAATGGACGCTCTCATCAAAAAGAGTTAGATTGATCTCACTCACGAGCACGCAGCAGCAGGGCCTTACACAGACTACGGAAGAATTGTCTGTCTTACAGATTTCTACTGGACCAAGATACGAAAGAGTATTAGATTGCTCCGGCGCTAAAGCGCCCGAGAGGAAGCATTAATGGGGGGGCCTATTGTCAAAACTTATTTGCAGATGTGGTGCAACCTCGCGAGCACTCGGTGTGCCTTTTGGGTTTGGTGTCACCATTTACCGTAAAAAACGTTTCTCGGGACTGCTGATCATATTTCTGTTTGGAAGGTGTCATCAGGGCTGATTCCAGGGGATGACGATGACCAACACGCGATGCCGGTAGTGTCATGCATGGCTATGGCCCATACGTGACAAATCCCTTGCCGTACTCACTCTGCGTTCTCATGTACTAATTTGGATACTTAGCAATGGAAACATCATAAGAGACTGTCTTTTTTGTGGGCATAACGATGAAAGTGTTCTCCGTGTTCAACAGCCTGGCATAGGGCGGGCGGCGATCAAAGATAATTTACATCGACGCCACCTTCGGTCCCAATCTTTCAGGTGTCATCTCAATATCTAACCCTTCTGATACACGAATCTATCTTAAAGGTCGAGCTTGAATCCACCAGCGCATCCGCTTTGGAAGAGGCCAGCTTGGTCATACTTCTGGCTCACCTCTCGCATAAGTTTCAAGTTCTCTTCGCTACAACCGTCATAGGGCCGCTGCCACTCCATGCAATAATTCGTGAACCGGTACGGGTGACCTGACTGTCTAGCTGCCGCCGCCGTCTCTATCCGTTCGATAGCATGGCGGATAGTCGATCTGACAAGCTCATCGTCCTCGGCCTTGGTCCACGTGACTGAGAATCCGATGATAATCAATGGCTCAGTACAGCCTTCAAGGCTGAGAACATTTGGGTACCCCTTGTTCATCCATCCGGGTAGAATCGATTGGAAGGTAAAGGGGAAGAGCAGGCCATTTACGTGCCGCAATTCCCTTGTAGTCTCACAGAAAATATCGTAAGCGGCCGTCATAGTTCCGAGATCGTTGCGGATACTTGTTGTGCCCTGTACATGGCGAGTTCCAGCTGGTGCAGTACGACCGAATCTTTCGACGGCACTTGTGTGGCTTTCCACCGAAGTCCTCTTATAGCCCCGAAGGGAGGTGAAGCGCGTGGCGTTCCAGTGTGCAGGCCACTTTTTGTCCTCCGGGGCCTTCGTGTACATAAGACTGAGGGCAATTAGCTGGAAGCCAAGTTTCTGAATGTAAACGAAACTGAGTATTGGGCCAGGGGCGTTTTCATCAAACGCGCCGGGCTGACCAGAGCTCGCGTGCTCAAGGTATTCATGATAAGCCTTCAGTGACTTTATATGTTGAAATGCTGCCAATGTGATTATCCCTGCAGTCCACACCGGTGCGGAAGGTATACTGCGGATTGTGAAACGAGTGACAATCCCGAAGTTATTAGAACCGCCTTTTAATACTCGCCATAGCTCTGGATTCTCTGAGGCCGAAGCTGTGGTAGTGTTTCCGTTGGCCAGCACAATCTCGTAGCTCACGACATTGGAGCAGACGAAGCCATATCTGGGAGAGTAGAATGATATTCCTCCTTTGGTTCAGCACTGTTAGTAAATATCGATTCCTTTATGCATCACCCATAGAAGTGATTCATCATAAAAAGTAATCTCACCTTGCAAGGCCAGCCCGCCAACACCGACCGGCGAATTTCTCCCCCCTATCACAACAAGTCCCTTTTCATCTAAGCTTTTGTATACATCGATCCATTTAGCACCTGTTCCGACAGTCACCGTAGATCCATCGCGAGCGGGCGTCACGTCGCAGAACAGACTGAGATCGATCACAGTGCCATCCTGCACTGTTGCTGCTCCAAGACCTGGATTAACACCCCCGCTTCTAATAGCAAAAAAGCCTTTGGCTGAGGCTCCTGCTTGATAGCGTCTATCGTGCTCTTGTTTCAAGATTGCAACGACTTTACCGAGCTGTGTTGCATCGCTAGGGCGGACGATGCATGCTGGAATAATCTCGCGATTCTGCTGAGCCCAGCTGTAATCGACAGCTTGCTGGAAGGCGGCCACATCGGACTGCAGAATAACGCAGGTGGGAAGCTCGGCGAGAAGACTTTGGATGTATCCAGGCAGCTGCTCTGGTGGCACGCTTGCCAACGGGTGTGGCTTCGCTACGGGCTGCTGGCCGTTTGGTTTTGGGGATTTTTTTCGACGGAATATGAGGACAGAAATCAAAATGGCAAGAATGGCGATAGTGTAGGAGGAAAACATCATCGAGGCTGTTTTGCAGAGCGAAGAGACAGACTTGGATCCGCTACTTGCTCATGAATACAAGCTGGTGAAGCAGAAAATTAGCTCGGAGTTGGCTGAAAGCCGAAGGGGTTTTACTCGTAATCTGAGGAACCAGGATAGTTACATGTACGGAGGAGGTAAGGGTCTCACCTTTGTCTCTCCTAAAGGGTAAAGGGCGAATGGGCATGGGGCAGCAGGTGCAGGTGCAGGACAAGGACTAAATATTATCCGAAGCTCACCTGCAGATGAGCGGGGAGGGGAATAAGGCGCTCTGTGCTACCTCCGTACGGAAACACAAAGCAGATCTTAATTGGTCCATGTGAATCTGGGGCTGTGTTTTATCTCCGTACTGCCAACGTTACTCGTTACACTGCATTGCAGTTTGGATCCGTGTCGTTTGCATGTTCCCTTCCTTCTTTCTTTCGTTTCTGGCCTTGATCTTCATGGCCTTGCTGGTGGGGTGGACTTCGTTTAAAATTCCACCCCGCGATTTATTATCGTCGGATTTATTTATCCCTTCACGGCTTGCCTTTACTTTACCTCCTTCTACCCATTGCACTTAGTATATCAAAGGCTCAGGAAAGTGCCTCAACTGTAGCTTTCAAGATCGAATTTGACGTTCAGCTTTTGCGCATCATGGCGATCAATTTCAATCGTCAACGGACACAATCACACCCCCCCACAGCTAAGGTAAATACAAGGACGAGCCTCTCCATCGACCATACGGTCCACACAGCTACCTACTTAGTTATACATTGTATAGGCGACAATCTCATTCCCCAACATGCGCACTCTTCCTCACCTGGTAACGAGCATCCACCAAGCCGGCACCCTCTTCAGAATACTTTGTGTTGATCATGGCGGTCAGATTCTATGATCTTCTCCTTTCAATATACTTGTAGCTAACGTGTTTGTATCTATTGAGAGAGGCGACGAAGCTCTTGCTGGGCGAGAAGAAAGGGTATCCCCAGTCGTTCCCCCCCCAGCCAAACAACGATAGGAAGATATGTTTCAGAGGCAAATATCTTTTGGTCACTCTTTCTAATTAAAGATACGTTTCTTTACCTGAGTTTTCCGCAAATGAGATCGAGGGGACCACACGAAGACATTCTCTTTTAGGAAAACCTGCATATCAATACGCCATGAACTCTTCCCCCGACAATATCTACTGTCCGAACGCTATCAATAGTCCACATCGGTGTCTTGCTTCCCCACATTGCACTTGCCCATGAGCATTGGACTCTAGACATGTGGGACACAATCTGCTGGAGTGACGAGACTTGGCTCAGCCAGGCTACCATAAAAGGCAGTGGGCTACAGGGCTTCTTAGAGAGGCAGAGCTTTGGCATCCAGACTGTGTGGCACACAAGTGGGAGAGGAAAAGTGGATGGATGCTCTGGGGTTTTATAAATGGTATATATGGGAAGGGACTGGGAGTCTTCTGGGAGAAGGCATAGAAGGCAATAACCAAGGAGTCTTATACCGAGCATCTGATCCTACGGATGACTATCTCCAAAGCTATCCATGGCTTTCATTCCAACAGGACAGCGGTCCGGGGCATACTGCGGTTTATACACTTGAGGCTTTTGCAGTCTGTGGGATCCAGCCTGTATTTTGGCCTCCATTCTCTCCAGATCTCTCCCCAGTAGACTATTTGGAACAGAATAAATGATATCCTAGAAACTTGGCCATCAGGTGCAAAGAAATGCCAGGGGAGTTGGGCATCCCGTTCGCGTCATAAGGAGCATTGAGTTACGTTACGAAGTAGTAAACCCGGGCAGGCTTGATAGTATGGAATAAGTACATTACTGCCACATACGACCATAGACTAAGGAACATTGGGCTATCTCTACCGTCTTCTATCGCATGAGCCTCAGTTTAGAACCGTTCATTTGGAAATCACATGCACCGGACTCCGTAAACTGACCAAGTGAAGCTTAGAATTAGGGATCTTATTACTCGTTAACCAGCTCTGTGCTAAACTTGGTACTTGTATACTCAAGTACAAGCGTGCCGCTGCACGGTTATCCTAGAGTACTAATAATAATAAGCCTTATTTCCAATAACGGTTTGCTCTCAATTAAGTTCTCTAGTCTTTACGTCTACCGGCTTTCGTATTAAAAATCTGGTAACCAGGGATCGGCGCAATTCCTTCCGCGCCCGGCGTGCCCTTATTAAGCGCGTATAAATTTCAGCCTTGCCAGCTGAAAGCCTAGTTGTTATATCGTCTATCGTCAGGTACTACGTTAGAAAGCAACTTTAGGAAGTGCTGCTCTCGATCTCCACACCAGCGCCTAATAATAGGTAGCAGACCCTGGCTTAAGGTAGATTGTCGTAGCATCAATTCACGCATGCTAGCATTCCTTTGCCTGTATTTGTTGCAGCGAGGTCCTCCAATAAGCATTCATAGATCGCGGCCAATAGGATGCATTACAGATTGGAGCTGAAATGGCAGCCCTTGAAATTTGCACCTCAACCCAAATCTTAACATCCCCCTTGAAGCTTTACGAAAACTCCTAAGAATCACAGAATGGCCAACTTCTTGCATCCACGTAAGAAAGTCAAAATCAGCGAGCCTAGTTCTAGTCCGGGAGAAACAACAGCGGCAGCAGTCGCACTTCCCACGCGTACCACGATGACGAACGAGGCTATGCCACTTCCTCAGAAGCATGATTTGTATTCTACAGAAGGACCTATTGGAATGAGAGTCATCGCAGATCCAGACAATGCAATTCTAGAGTAGGTTTAAATGCCCTTCTCTATCGAATGTTTAATTGCTGACAAAAATCCGCGGCAGTATTGTTCTGGTGCATGGCCTAATGGGCAATCGCGAAACGACATGGACACATACAAGCGGGTTTTTCTGGCCAGAAGAACTGTCAATCGATGTTGTTACCGCACGCATCATGACATTCGGATATGATGCAGACGTATTCAAGTTATGGGGTACAGCCGGCAGTAATAATCTGAGAAATCATGGAAAGAATTTGGCATATGCCGTATCAGATCGGCGAAGGAAAAGCAGAGACCGCCCTATCATTTTTATCGCACATAGCCTAGGGGGCTTGGTATGCGAACAAGCGATACTAATATGTGTCGAGGGAGAGAAAAATCTCGAAAAGATTTTCCAGTCTACGATTGGAATCATTTTTATGGGCACACCTCACGCAGGTGCGGACCTAGCTAAATGGGGACACGCAGTTGCAAGATACCTTAATATTGTTCGTAAAACGAACTCAGCCATCTTAGACGTCCTCCGACGAGAGTCAGACGTTTTGACTAGCGTTCAACAGCAATTCCAACAATTGCTCTGCAAAAGAGGCCTTGAGATTGCAGTATACTGCTTCTTCGAGGAGAGAGCTGTTGTTGGCGTCGGTATCATAGTATCCGAGCAATCGGCTGTTCTCAGCCAGTACCCAAACCAGAGTATTTCTGCGAATCATATGGATCTAGCAAAGTTCAGCGGGAGGAACGACGAAGGATACCAGAGAGTGCTAAACAGGGTGCAAGATAACATCGAGATGATGGATTCCTTTATCTCTAGTATGTAGATATTTCATTGATTCAAGTCAGTTAGTTCAAGTATCTGAATATATTCTGATGTGAATCCAGAGTTTGATGACCCAAGCAAGCCACTGGATTATGAGAAGAGAACCAAGTGCCACCAACTCTTCCGCACCTCACCCTATGAGCTGCATAAAAAGAGAAACCCGGACCCTGTTAAAGGCACGTGTCAATGGCTTTTGCAGCATAACAACTATATCAATTGGCGGGATAGCCAAAACTCAAGTCTCCTCTGGGTCTCAGCATATCCAGGCTGTGGGAAATCTGTACTCTCAAAATACCTCGTGGACAAAGAGCTGCGAGCTACTAGATCACGAACAACCTGCTACTTCTTCTTCAAGGATGATAACGAGGATCAAAAGACGGCTACGAATGCTTTATGTGCCTTGCTCCACCAGATATTTATACAAAAACCCGCGTTGCTTAAACACACCGACAAACCTTACGAGCAGAATGGAGAGCAGCTTATTCAGAATATAAATTCGTTATGGAATCTCCTTATAACAACCTCTCAAGACCCACAAGCAGGAGAAATAATCTGTATCCTCGATGCCCTGGACGAATGCGGGAGAAATGAGCTAAATATCTTACTCCCAAGTTTATGTCGGTTCTACCAGGAAATTCCCCGTTCTATGTTCAAGGGAAACTTAAAATTTCTCGTGACTAGTCGCCCTTATCATAACATAGAACGCGATTTCAGTAAACTAAGTCTCGAAATCCCAACGGTCCGGTTAGCAGGTGAAGAAGAAACGGATCAAATTAAACAGGAGATTAATCTTGCTATCGAAGACAGTCTTACAAATCTTCAGAAAGAAACAGATCTCAGTTTGGATATGATCTCTTCTCTGCGACAAGAATTGACGAAGGTCAAACACCGAACATATCTATGGCTAGCACTTGTCATGGATATTATCCGCAAAGATTTACTATCTCTTACAAAAGCAGGTCGGCAGAAAGCCTTTGGCAAGATACCTGTTTCAGTCGACCAAGCTTACACGTCTATTCTCAATAAAAGTACTAACTATGATATGGCATGGAAACTTTTAAAAATCATTTGTGCAGCGAAATGGCCATTGCGTGTGAAAGAAATAACCATTGCGTTAACGATTCAAGAAAACGACAAAACACATGAAAGCCTTGAAATACAGACCGAGGGCTTCTCCAAACGATTCATTCAAGACTTATGTGGGCTTTTTGTTATCATTATTAAAGGACACGTCTATTTGCTCCACCAGACTGCAAAAGAGTTCTTAATGACGCCAGATCTCCCTCCTCATTTGGATCTCAACTCTTCTTTCAACAGGGTTTGGAAACACTCTATCTCTATCCAAAGCTCAAATTTTGTTCTTGTCCATAGTTGCATGTGGTATCTACGACTGGACGAGTTACATGAAAAAGACCCTCCACTTGAGAGCGACAAAATCTTTCGATCAAGAGAATTTGAAAGAGAACTTTTCTCTAAATTTGACTTCCTCGAATATTCAGCAAGATCCTGGGCAGATCATTTTCAAGCTTCTTTAATTCCAGAAACACACTCTTCTATAAACTTTGGGATAGAGATTTGTCAAATTTATGCCAATCGACTTATAAGCTGGAGTCTGTCCAGTTTTGACATTCTTGAGCGTCCTACTGGATCAAATAGCCTCCATGTAGCTTCACTTCTGGGCTTCACGAGAGTTGTATGCCAGCTGATCGCCACTCCTGGAATCAATATAAACCGACAGGACAACAACATGCGGACGCCACTCTTCTACGCGGCCGAGAGAGGGCACTGGGAGATTGTCCAAGCACTTCTAGCAGTCCCTGATATTAACCTGAACTCAAGAGATATGCATGGGCAGACGCCGCTGTCGTGGGCTGCCGAGAATAAAAGCGAGGCCATGGTTAAGCTACTACTAGAGAAGACGGCCGATGTTGATTCCAAAGATAACGAAGGTCGAACGCCATTATCATGGGCTGCTGAGAATGAAAGCGAGGCTGTGGTTAAGCTACTACTAGAGAAGACGGCCGACTTCCACTCGAAGGATCTATGGGGGAGGACGTCGCTCTTCAGGGCGGCTCAGGGCGGTTACGAGAGCGCAGTACAGCAGCTGCTAGAGAAGGGGGCTAACGTCGAGGTGAAGGACCCCTGGGGGAGGACGGCGCTACATAGGGCGGCTCGGTTTGGCCATGAAGGCGTGGTACAGCTGCTACTGAAGAAACTGCTAGAGAAGGAGGGCGACGTGAATGAGAAGGACCTCCTGAGAATGACAGCTCTAGACTATGCCGATACACACAGGCACGAGCGCGTAGTACAGTTGCTTACTCCTTTTGACCTAAAGTCCTAGTCAATTACGATTTATGCACTATTTCTTTATCCAGACCATCGACTATTATAATAATTCTCTTCCTTTTCAAGAGAGTATAGCGATTTGATGCAGATCTCATGATTGAAGTTCAAGAGCATCACGGTTTGTTAACTAATATATGAACTAAAGGTTGAAGCGTCTCTGTTCAAAGTCTAAGGATATAAAAAGAGAGCTTTCGTACGAAGCCTTATGGAATAAGAAAACCAAGAGTTTTTTTCTTGTTTCCGGATTCCCGTTTCCTGTTTTAGGTATCTTAGAACCGGGAGAATTGGGCATCCCGTCCGCTCTGCCATATACAAGCCTTAGATCGGCAGATTAGTAGTTGAGTGGGTGACCACCAGCGAATACCTGCTGTTGTAAGTTCTTTGCTTTTAGTCTCTTTATTTTTTGAACCTTTCCTTTTTCGGCGCGTTTTGAGTAATATTGACGTTGAGTATTCCATCTTTTAGTACCCATCACCTTAATTAATTACCTTGTTCTTTTGATTTGGGTTATTAATTATTGCGTTATGAATAAATGGATGCCAATTGTACTTCAAACACCTGTAACAAGTACAACTACCGTTACTCGACAGTATCTAGACCCTTGCTAGAGTTTGTTTCGATGAAAGCTGATCTGGGTTATCATGAAGATGATATGTTTTACATGCAAGAGAATATATGTTCAAGCAGGAGGGGGGGGTTTCTTTTGCCAATGTTCTTGTCCGGGCCTCACGTCTTAGGGTTTGGCCTTGAGAAGGCGTTTGAATATTCGAAATTTGATTGGGTCTCGAGTACTACTAGCGGTGATACGGACAAAAGGCTATGCCATGACTTGGAATCCAGTGCACTGGATAGGGATAGAAGATCCAGGATAAGCAGTACACTATGCGGGTATAGAGATTTGAGACTTGCGGGACTAATCCCAGTAGGTGTGAAGGGAGGGGCAAACATGATGTTCCTGTTGGTTGAATGGAAAAGAGATTGGAAAGATTTGAAGCCGTGTATAGATTCACGAGTAATGGAACATGGAAAGTGTAGATGAGGAACGGAGCACAAGCTTTGCAGACTCGGGCGGAAGCTGGAGCAAAAAGCATGTTGGCCGACTTTGGTCAACTGCCTAAGAAATACCGGAGCTTCATAGATGCCAGTGCATGGGACGACATCACTTGATAGGTGTCCAGCCAAAGTCCTAATCATATCCGATCGATATGCGCACTCCTCACCTTCGACTGTCCAAGAAACAAAATAAAGCCTCTCCTAAACACGACCTCAATTCCAAGTAGCAAGCATATGAAAGTGAAGGCTTCCTTGATTGACGTATGTTACAATTGCCTGCTCCCCTTCTCAAGCTCCACGTCCACTCATCCCCACACATCTATCCGTTCCGTCCATCCCGTCCATTCCATGCATCCTCTCGCTCAGTGCTTCTCCGCAGACTTTTGCGCCTTGCCAGCGTTGGGGTTTCGCGGGTCGTTCTTGAATTCATCGGCTGGTACACAGGCACATTAGTCTAGGTTCCGCGGAAGAGGATTGAAGCTGTGGTGGATATAGGTGTGGAGTGGGAGTGCTCACTGTTCATCAACGTGTTGCCGAAGGCGTTGATTCCGTACATCATGATGAGGCCTGTTCGCGCGTTAGTCTGCGTGATCTATAGATCCTGCTCTATCCGATCCAGTGCCACGGTATGAAAGGAATTGTGTCGTGGTCGTGATGTGCGTACCGGCAAAAAAAAAGGGAGCCATTGGCTTAGCTGTTGAAATCTGGGTTAGCTTTCTTTCATTGCGCTTTCAGTCTCGGAACGGAGGCATCAATGGACATACCAAAGGGCGCGTTGAACTTCTTTCCTAATAACGACATGGTGGTTTTGTGTTTGAAGAGGGGTTTGGGGTGGTTGATGGGCTTGGAGGGTCGGTGGTGGAGGAGAGCTTCTTTTGGTGATGTGAGGTTCCAGCAAGCCGAGAGCCGCATTTTGAAAGACGCTAAGGTGGATATGGCTAGCTGGTATCATGTGACTTGAGTCACTTGTCTGCTTGATAACTGAATATTTTTCTTCGCTCAATTACTATCCATTTTATTTCAATAACTACTGTTAATAGTTACATTTAATAGTTGTAGGAATATAATATGAATAATAAGTTGATTAGATGACTTTCATATAGGACTCTCACGTGCAAGCTTCCAAGCAATCAGCCACTCACAGTCAACAACTCCTTCTCCGCATAGATGCTCCGCTCTTTGCAGCTTGTAAGAAAGTGCGGGGTGAGTTGCCGGTAGTACAACCTCCACAAACAATCCAATCAATTTGCCTGTTCTGCGTGTCTCGAACCTTGTATTGACTTGTGTGTTGCTCCTTCTCTGTCCCTCTTGTGTACTCGATCTGCTGGCTCCTCTCTGCTTCTCCGTCTCATCTGCTCCCGCAACCGACATCCACGGCTACGAGATACGGATACGGCAGCCTTCATTCCCCGCCATCAGCTATAAGGTGAGACAGAAAGCTTGATTTAAGCTTCCACCTCGACTTCCAACCTGAACTGAAACCTGAACTTGAACCCCTCAATCAACATTATGTTCGCCCGACGCATCCTCAAGAACTCAAGCTCATTGAGCACCTCCAACACCCTCCTCCGCGCATTTACCAGTAGCAGCACCTCTTTCAAACGCTCACCCGCTCTATCAGACATCACCCCCGAAGGCGTATCCTCATTCGACGCGAAGCAGAAGGAGTTCCGAGAGCGACTTGCAGATCAGTCCAAGAAGAAAGAAGCAGCCGCAAGTCAGTCCGCAGAACCCTCCCCCTCTTTCAATTCATCTCCCACTGCTCCACGTGCGAGCAATGCGAGATCATCAACTTCTAACAATCACACCACTCATGCTATAGACTCACAATCTGTGTCTGCTGCAGAAGAAACTACACCCGAAGATGAGTCGGCGAAGGGCAAGTTGAGTAGTTTGATCTATGGCACCAAGGAGGGGAGGGACATGGATAAGGAGATGGAGCATTCCTTCTCGCAGGTCTTGGCTAGGGGGAAGTATGTGCACAGCATTGTGTTCCATGAGGTTAAACCCGACAAGGTGGATGAGTACGTAGAGTTGGTTGGGAGCTGGTATCCAAGGATGGCGGGAATGCCAGAGAATAAGGTTCATCTGGTAGGAAGCTGGAGGACCGAAGTGGGCGACTGTGATACTTTTGGTAGGCTCCCAAAGCCCGCCCTCGCTGAGACTTGTACTAATCATGGGTCGTAGTCCATATCTGGGAATACCAACGCTACGATGGCTACCACGACTCCCTCCACAGCATTTCAAACCACCCCGAATTCCCCGCCTTCGATAAGAAATTGAAATCCCTCATCAAGACCAAACGCAACTCCCTCATGCAAGAATTCTCCTTCTGGCCCACCACCGCTCCCCGCCAACTAGGCGGTGTCTTCGAACTGCGCTCATACACATTGCACCCCGGCAACCTGCTGGAATGGGAGACACACTGGCGCCGCGGATTGGGAGCTAGACGACAAGTGATGGAGGGTGTCGGAGCATGGTTTGTGCAAATCGGCGAGCTGAACACGGTGCACCATCTCTGGCAGTTTGCGGATCTCGAGGAGCGCAAGGTGAGGCGGGAGCAGAGCTGGAGTGTGGAGGGATGGGGAGATACCGTGCATAAGACTGTGCCTTTGATCCAGGAGATGAAGAGCAGGATCTTGATTCCTATGCCCTGGTCTCCTGTTGCTTGAATGGAGTACCTGTCATTGGAGGGAATGGACTGAACTGTAGGATTTGAGAAGGAAGAAAATTGGAAATAAGAAAAACAAAACAATGGGCTGTTGTATTACTGCATATGGGGTTTGAGGCATGCTCAGATGGTATGCCGGTCAGATGGTATGCTGTTGCAGACATGATGGCAATACGCTAGAGATTTTCCTTCTACCTTTCACGGCAAGCCTGCACGCATAGTCTTTCGGTGGGTGTGAAAACAAATCAATCAAAT
The DNA here is from genome assembly GCA_007821545.1 of Lachnellula subtilissima. NCBI lineage: Eukaryota > Fungi > Ascomycota > Leotiomycetes > Helotiales > Lachnaceae > Lachnellula > Lachnellula subtilissima. Next base: position 38,860 of record QGMJ01000226.1, read on the forward strand.
CAAATTATCGGTTGTATCACATCCAGGAAATCCATTTCTACACAATATAACTTACAAGTGGTCATCTACACCCAGTATCACCATAACCGTACATCTTCAAGCTTCCCAATCAAGCCAGCTTCTTTCTACTGGAAATTGAGATTTTCGAGAACTATTTTGCAGGTACAAATTTAGTTTAGTTTGCATTAGAGTAACAGAGGACGATAGACAGACAATGATAGCAGACAATAGGAGGCGAGCCTTTAGAAAAGTTAGCTAGGTAGGTGTCGAGAGGCTGGAGTTTGTGGATTGTAAGTTATATGCGTGGAAGTGTGGTAAAAGTGGAGGGAGGGGGTGAGGGGTGGTGAATGGATGGATGGATGGATGGATGAATAAACGAATGCATACTGTATATTAACAGCAGATATATATTTTACTATGGATAGCGAAGAAAACATGCTGAATGAGAAGTCAGGAAGAAATTATTAGATTAATTACTTTGTGTGATGAGAGGAATGAATTTAGATGTTGTTTATGTTGGTCTATGAACAAGACTACTGGTATGTGGTGTAGACTATGTGGATTGGGTGTGGGATGGGGAAGAATGGAGGAGGAGAGGACGGTGGGGTTTGTATAGTGATATGGTGAAAGATGGCGAGCCAGGGGTAGTGTAGCTTAGAGGAGAGGGTAGACTTCAGGGCATTTTTGCTTGAAGCAAGAAAGCCCATACAGGCTTTATAGAAAAGACGAGGAGATCCAGACAATCTGAATCATCACATCACATCACACAAAGACAGCATCACCGTATCTCATTAACCTCCACCTCCACCACCAGCACCCTCTCTCCCTAAACATCCACTTCCTCCCCACACACAACACCAAGCCCCATCCTCCCCGCCTCCACCGTCCTCTCCAACGCCCCCAGCTTCGCCCCTAGCACAAGAAGCATCGGATCCGCACTACTCTCCACAACGACCTTCTCGCGCACCCTAACCCTCTCCCCCGCTACCACAAACACCCCCTCCATCTCATCGTGCTCCAGGCGGCGCTGGGCCCCAATCGCAAAGGCGAGTTTAGTGACGAGTCCTAGAGAGGGCTCTGCGGTGATGGGCTCCAGGACGCGGACTGTGAGGATTAGAGAGCCGGCGGAGGGCGTGAGGTGGAGGGATAGGTTGGGTGGGTAGGAGGGATCGGAGGGGGAATGGGGTGTGGCTGTGGATGTCCATGGTGGGGATGAGGGAGAGGAAGAGGATGGAGGCGATCCGGAGAGCAGAGAGAGGGAAGAGACGAGGATAGAGTGTAGTAAGCGTAGTTGGCCAGATATAAAAGCCGCGGAGTGCCGGTCCCCCGTCCAGCGCGTGATATCGACACAATCGAGTGCTTGGTTCAGGAAGGCCCGGAGGGATTCCAGCGCGGGAAGGGCGGGCGTGAGGGAGATGTGTGTGTGGGGGAGGGTTTTAAGACGGAGGTGTAGAGTCTGGTATATCCACATTAGCTGTCTTATATAGATAACACAACGTGATGCAATCAATGTAATAGGGTAATGAAGCAAGGTAATAAAGCGACGCAAAGCAAGATAAGGTATACTGATTAGGGGAGAATGAAAGATAGAAGAGAAATGGGGAAAGAGCAATACACACCCCCTTAACAATCCTCGTCCCGACTCTCGTCACATGTCCCTTGACGCTCTCACTCCTTGGACTGCTCATCACGAGCGTACTCCCCGGTTCGATGGGCGCGAGTAGGGCGTAGCATTCCTCGAGCCCGGATTTCAGCGATACGAGGGTTTCTTGCAGGGACTCGAGGAGCCAGGATAATTCGCGGGCCTGTTGGTTGGTTAGCTGTGTTCATGTATGGATAGCGCTGTGTGTATATATATATGTATGTCGATATAGATGTGGATGTGGTTTTGAAGAGGGATTGATTGGACAACATACAGTAGAATCCTCCTCCTCCTTCTTCAGCCTGTCGGGTGGTAGATGTGGATATACAGCTGTCGTCATATTTGCGTTTATGTGTTTGTTTACTCTGTAGGTATGTTTTTGTTGTCGTGGTGTACGGTACGGGATGCGGAAAGTGTGGGGTACATTAGTGGTGAAGCTTGAGCTGGAGCTTGAGCGAGCTTGTGATAGTCGATCAGTGGATTCTGCCGGGCGGTGTATAAATCCAAGCTCCGATCCGAATCTGGAGAAAACAATATACAACCTCTGCTCTCCAATTCAACTTCCCCATTCCATAAACACAAATACATACATACATACATCAATCACCTTTCTTCGTATTTCCCCCAAATCCCCACTCGAATCGATTCAACGCCACTCTAATCAAATTCCACACACTCTCCCATTCCACACAAAAAATGGCAAAAGAAGCACCACCGTCTACATCTACATCTCTACCTCAACCGCACTCGCATCCCAAGCCTAAAAAAACTCCCCCGCCTTCCTCCAAGTACCTATTATCCCTCTTCCTCCCTGCCTCTATCTCAACCCCCCAAGCTAATCTCAATCTCACCCAGCCCACAAAATCCAAAAAACGCCCCCTCCTGCACCCCGCGCTCGCGAACCCGCGCACATCCGCGCACACGCCAAAAATAATCTACGTCAGCGCCAAGAGCCCGTTTATAAGTACCGTGAAGCGTGTGAGGAAACTATTGGTGGGGATTGAGGGGCGGGAGGGGAAAGGGATGGCGTATGCAGAGCTGAGGGGGATGATGAGGAGTGGGAATGAGGGGGGGGTTTCTGGAGGGAGTTGGTAGGGGAAAGGGGAAGATTAATGGAGGTGGAGAGGGTGGAGAAGGTGGGGGGGAGAGAGGTGGGGAAGAGGTAGATATTAAAAA
>QGMJ01000227.1:0-41674 GCA_007821545.1 Lachnellula subtilissima
TACGGAGTGTCGTTTATTTGTGGGCGTGACATATGTTCGATTCAACACGGGCTGAGATTGTGGTCCAGGTTGTAGTGAAGGTCTAGGTGGAGTTTTTGAGGTCGCAGGTCGAGGACTGGGATCTTTGGTGCCCGTTCTCGAGCTGCCGTTTGACTTGTGAGTAAGGTCTGGTGTTGAACGACTCGTTTTCTTCCCAGGAGACTTTGCACGTTTGGCATTATCCAAAATCCAGTGTTTCCAATGAGCCAGCTGATTAATGAAAGCATGCTGGTGCCTCCTCCGCTGAGGTCTTATTACTGTACCATTGGTATGTGGAGATAATAAGTCAGGGTTGGATGTGACTAATTGAAGCGTACTTCCCCGTGACCTAGCTCCACGAATAGTTCCCTCTTTCGGTGGGGGGATAGGCCGCCGATGTCGCGACGAGCTTGCTGAACGTATCGAATCTTTTTCTATCGGCGGAGGAGGCGTCCTAATACCGGGTGAGTCTAGCAGCGAATGTTCGGGTAATCCAGGTAGATCTGTAAGTACAAGTTCCGGGTAATGCGCACTGCGTCTGTCTTTTCTCCCTCTACTCCTAGGCGGATCAGACAATTTGATCATCTGACCTTCTTCGTCAACACCCTGCAACGTAGGCGCCAGCCTCTCCAGCCGGCTACTAGCACCACTCAATCTCCGTGAAGCTCTAAGTTCCGCTTCTCTTTCTCTCCGTTTTCGTTCCCTGCGAGCTTGTTTTCGCTCCTCCTTCTCAATCAGAAGAGACCACCAACCAGCCAAAGCATCACACCGCTGAGCCAAAACGTTCTCGATCACTTTGTCAATATCGACCCCAGCACTACGCATTCGCTCCAAGGTCTCCTTTTCCAGGGACGTCGCAAAAGGTGCTGGCTGTTGAAGCTTTAAGATGGCTTGCTGCTGAGGTGCATGCTCAGCTAGGAACGGATGAGTCAAGATATCCGACAATGCTGGGCGGAGAAGGGGCCTTTTGGAGAGTAAGAGGCCCAACAAAGACATGGCATCTGGGGTAAGGTGCTCTGCCCATTTTGGTTCGCTACTGAGGATTTTAGTCCTTGTTATATTGTCATCGTCGTCGTCGAAGGGTAGCTCTCCGCATAGAAGAGCATATAAAATGACCCCTAAACTCCAAACATCAACCTTCTCGCCGGCATATTTCTCTCCTTTCAGCATTTCCGGGGCACTGTAACAGACAGTACCGCAAAATGTCTGGAGATAGCTGGCCTTGCCCTCATATTCCCTTGTAAATCCGAAGTCAACCAGCTTAACATTTTCGTGCTTGTCAAGGAGGATATTTTCCAGCTTGAGATCTCGGTGAACGCAGGACGAGTTATGAACGTATGAGACTGCTCCGACTAATTGTGTAAAGATCTTTTGCACCTTCTCTACCGGCAGCGGCCCATTTTTCAATAGATAGTTGTACAGTTCATCTCCTGAATAGAATTAGTAGGAGAAAGAGCCGGGTAATGGGCTTGTCCATACCTGGGCAGTATTCCAACACCAACCACACCAAGTTCTCCGTTACAATAACTTCGTATAGTCGGGCGATATGAGGATGTAGGAATTGTCGGTGGTGGTGGATCTCGCGGGCCAAATTCGAGTCATCTTTTTTTCGCAGATTTCAGAACGACCTGCGCCGTTAGCTACAACATCCTCCTACGCCCCCCTCTCTAAACGTACTTTGGAACCATTCGTGAGCTTATGATTTGCCAAATACACCTTGCCAAATGACCCTTTCCCAATTAAACGCCCAAGTGTATAGTTCCCAACTGATCGCAAATCTTTCGACGAGAACTCTCTGCGAAAGGTAGGTTAGCAAAATGTCCCGGAGAGCTCGGAAACTAGTGGTACATACTCCAGTAGCTCATGGTATGAATTGGCAAGCTATTGCGCCCATTTATTAGTGATCAAATCCCTAATATAGCCCTAGGTGCGGTTCCAAATGGGAACGAGTATAGAAGGGTTTACCTTAGCTTTCCGTACTTGCGAATCAGCCTTTTGCCTTGCCGTCTGCATACCAGTCACCTTTCACACCTCCTACTGCTATGGTACCAAGAGGCTGCCGTGAGCCCGGACATTCAAGAGCGGCGCTGCGTCGAGTTGGAGATGCGTTCACGAGAGCCTTCACGGCGGGGAGTTCGAGGCGGAGGCGTCGTCGATATTTCGAGGATGGATGAAGGTTAAATGTAATCGGAGCATTGAACTTTTCTGCTGGGGCTGCAATGGGGCGATCAATTGTCGATTTATGGGGAGACGATGGTCAAGTGCCGGGGACTTGTTACAGAATAATGAGTTGGGAGCCAGGGCCTCCTGTTTCTTGCAGATGCAGATGTTCCTGATCCAACACAAATCCAGATTCGCTTAAGCCTGCATATATCTACTCTACTCGGTATTAATCGCCCTGGATGTCTTGGAGAACGCAAATTAATAACATTGAAAGCTTCTATTTTCCCAATCGTATATAGAAGATTCTCAGAAACAACCAACTGGTTCATAAAGATAATCGTCGTTGTAGACCTCCCTTTTCTGTACGCCAATAAAATAACTCGGGCCCATATGCATCACGTGAATAAAGAAGCCTCCTATAAATAAAGTTGGGCTGGGCTGGATAGATCTGGAAGTCTCTCGAACGTTTTCTATTAGATGGTTTTGATATTAGAGTTGCAACCAGTATTTGAAAGCCGGGTGGTTAGAGTCTTGCGTAACACTTACAGTCATCGCATAAGCTATGATTTTGATATCTAAAGTCTCTTACGAAATGTGACTTTTAGTCACCAGTAGTATGTAATCGTGTAATGATCTATCAAGATGACCTATGTCTCTAATACCCATCCTCGGCGTATACAGTCGAGTCATGTCTTCGCTGCTCTGTTTACTTCCCACTCTCAAAGCACTTAATTCCACCCGGTCTGTTCTGTGTCTCAATAGCTTCGTTGGATGTCTGGCAGTTCTGAAAAGAATTCAGTCCTCGGACTCGCAACAATGCCATTCAAGAAGTGGGGAGTAGATGTTCCATCAGGCAATTGGGGAGACCTGTAGCTTTGGCCCTCTACTTCATGTACGACGGCCGAGTCAATTTCATGCTGATTTGGGGTGGGAGTAGTACGGGTCATTTGGTAGGCAGGAGGACCACCAAAAAAGGAGGCATTTGACCCATGTTTTGCTGTGTTCGGGTCTCTATGTTGTTGCATTGCGAGAGCGGAAACTGCCACTACTGTTTGTAGTCAGTGACTGTTATAAAATTGTTTTGTCATGGCGTTGAGACAATGCCAAACCATTACCTAGAATGGGAGAATTCCAGTATGTCGGCAGCTACTGACCATAGGTACGTCCGACCTGATCCTTGTCTGTGGATGGAAGAAACGAGGTACCGGATGTAGGGCTGTTGTTCGTCTCCATTGATGCAGTTGGTTCGGAGACTGCTTTCTGCTTCTGCTTCTGCCGTCTCTTGCCCCACCAGAAAAATACTATGGCGAAGGCAAGTCCACTAGCGACGGCCCCTCCAGCAATTGCTCTGGTAGGGACAGTGTTGTGCTGTTCCGCAGTCAAACTTACTTGAGGAGCCGCTGTGTTCGCAGAAGTTGTTGTAGAAGTTGATGAGGCAGACGAAGAAGATGCAGCCGTAGAGGTTTATTTGGCGGATGAAGTTGCTGAAGTTGATGATGAGGCTGACGAAGCTGATTTGGTTTCAGAGCTCGATGACACCTGAGAGGGAGGTGTTTTGAAGGCAGCTGTCAGATTTGGCGTTAGTGTTTCCTATCATGGTGGGGTCGGGTAGGAGTATTCTCTTCATAAGCAACATGTTCCAGAAACATGACTCTACAGAAAACAGTTGGCGAGATACCCAGAGCATACCTGCGTGTAAAGCACTCGAAGGACATCCATGTGTGCATGGGTTTATATCGCAGCAACCTTGAAAATCGGGATGTAAACACGTATATCAGAGGCCTGAACTGCAATCGACATTTGGCCAGTATGAGCCATCATTTGTTGAAGAATCGGGTCCGCTGGCAGTCCCTGTAGGTGAGTTAGAAATGAACTGAACTCAAAATGGAGCTGAGAACATCCCCATGCAAAGTCAAGTGGGAAATTATAACTTACCCATTCCGTAAATCTTCTGCCGGGCATCCATCTTCATGGCATGGATTTGAAACGCAGCAGCCAAGAAATGTTGGGATTTGAAGTTCGCACGTATACCTGGGAATGATCAGAAATGGTTCGAGCCATTATCAGCATTTGTCAACGTACCAAAGCCCGCCATTCGGGCATTCCCCGTAAGTATTATTTGCCATGACGACTGCTATATTCGCCTTTAAGTTAAGAAGTAGTGAAGAATACAAAATGACGAGGCTAATGAAGAAGACATCTCTTGAATGAGGTTGCAACTCGATTAGGTAAGAAAAAAGCAAACATGAATGGCATGTGCACCAGGGAGACAGGAGTGCGCTCGTAGCACCTGAATTCAAGCCACAATATGCCGTGCTCCGAGGTGCCTTTGGATAAGTTTTGTCTTGACAAGAGGCTGGACTGCAATCCTTGATCAACTTTGGAGAGGACACCCCCCTAATTGCATCTTGACCGTAAACTAGACTGTATTTGAACAAGGCGCGGTCCATTCCCAGCCATGCGATGGGTTGGAAGAATTCGTAAAGATGTGAGGTGAGCCGAGCCTCCCAGCTTCTGGACCAAGCTGCGCTCAAACGACTTATTATGAATAGCACAGCCCGCACATGATCTGGGGTTGCACTTGCAACCTGGTGATCCAAACTTACAATTATTTATTGGACCAAAGGCCCGTGACGTTGAATAGAATGTAAAAGCAAAATATACCACTGCTCTGCGCAAGTAAATGGACGAAGCAATACGACAGTGGTGCATGGCAGGATGGATGTTCTAGTCTGCAACTTCGCACTTTGGTCTCTCCCAAGAGCCCAATGGAAAGTAACCTGCATGGTCTTCGCATTTGCATCCATGATATATTAAGAGAAGAACAGGACTTGCCAGAACCCGAAAGACCGCACCAATCATACTTCACAAATTTCTGGTTGTACTGAAGGGTATTGGTCATGCCTCGTTCCATTTATTCTCTAAAAGTACAGCAAGCCGCAAGTAGCTTAATTGATTTGCGTTCCGTATCCCCTGATCTGATCCGCACTATGTTCATAGTTAGTGTCAAAGAATGCAAAGGCACGGTAGATGGGTAACTTACAACGCCCAACTCTGCTTCTCCAACTTCTCATTCTCCTTCAGATCAATGCCATCCTTGGTGACCACGGCAATAGAATAGTTGTCCAAACTCCTCGCATCTCTATAGAACAAAACCTTCATGCTCTCCTTCACCGCCTCCAAAGCTTGCTCCTTTGACAGCTTAGCAGCAGCTTCCTCATCAGGGGCGACCTTTCTCAAGAGGGGTTGTGCTAAATGCGCACCAAATCCAGTGGCCAAACTAGGCGAACTGAAAGTTGTGCCAAGTAAATCTGCGCTTGCCAGGAACGGCTTGCTCTCTCCATCCAGTCCAGCAACAAGAATCTGGTTCCATAATGGGTTAAAGTCTGATCGGCGCTTGTAGAAGACTTTGGATAGATAGGTGTGAAGGTTATGGGCGTTGAGTGTATGTCCAGACGAGCTGTAGGCTTCCTCGGTGTCGAGAGAGTTGAGGAGTCGGTCTAGGTATTGCATGTCTGAGACGTCCCCACCAAATCCAACAACTGAGGTATCGGCGAACGTTCGAAGGCGCTTGACATCAGTGAAACGGGCAAGGGAACCATAGGAAGCTGCGTGTGAGCATACATATTAGCCTGTTGTGGTCTTTCACTGCTTGGAAAGTGACGAACCCAAGTTATCGGCGGCGATAATTACACCATCCTTGAACTTAAGAGCCACTACTGAGGTGCCGGTGACAATGGGCTGTTGAGTGTGTTGGTTTGGTCCATGGCTTTGAAGGTATGAATTGTCGTAGGCACCGTAGATATCGTCTCTGGGCTACACGAAGGTCAATACTGCAACACGGCTGCTAGGGGTGATCTACGCACACGTCCCCAAGCTTGCGGAAGATGGTTCATAATGAATTTAAGTGGTTTGGATGGTTGCAAAGTACTGGGAGTTTTCGTAAGAAATTCGTGTGGGTATCGTGGTGTTTGCAAAGTTGAGAGGTAGGTATTGAGTTGCAGCTCAGGTCAGGCAGGAGCTTGACGCGGAAGCTCTCGCGAACCGCGCTAGTGGTACCTAGGTATCATATCGCCGTGTCCAGCAACAAAATTTCAAACTACTAAATCCTTCATTCACAAGCACAACCACAATGGCCGGACTGGTGAGCTACGGGAGCAGCGAAGAGGAGGATAATGTGCAGGAGAATATGGTTCTAGAAAAAGTATTGTGAAGTTATTTTCCAACACGTCTAAAGTGGATCACTAACCGTGCAGATAGCGATCAGACAAAGCTCTATTAAACCACAGGACGAATGGTATCACATCTGGTATGTGTTTCTGCAATATTCTTGTTTTCATCGCGATATCTAACCTATGTCAGAAACACAGTCGAACGGCAGCAGACGACAACCCACTCAGGCAGAATCTACGATACCTCTCCCCAAGCCAGATGCGCCTCTTGCTGGCCCTGTCATAGGCCCAACGGTTCCTACAGATGATTCTCTTCCAATGGTGGGGCTACTTGAAGAAGATCAAGAAACAGGAGCGGCACCGCAGTCTCCATACTCCGCAAACAGAGCTCTATTAAGAGACCTTACATTGCCAACTCTACCAAACTACGACATACCTTCGTCACCTCCTGGATCACCTGTAGGGAGCACGAATGCAAAATTCAAGCATTTTCTCGAGCTGAAGAAGCAAGGCATCCATTTCAATGAGAAGCTTGCTAAGTCATCGGCACTTAAGAATCCAAGTCTCATGCAGAAGCTTATGGATTTCTCAGATATCGATGAAGCTGGCCAATATGTAACCAAATTACCGAGAGATCTGTGGAACCCAGATGCTTTTCCTGCTCATGCATACAAAGAAGAATTGGCAAAAAACCAACAAAAGATACTCAAGAGAAAAGAGGATGAAAACACTAGGGGCCAAAGAGAAAGTGTGGACTTTGTTCCAGCGTCTGCTTCTGGAGAACCTGCCAGTCGAAGTGGGACGCCTGGAAATGGAGTAAAACCGAGTCAAAAGAGCGCCGCGGAAAGGATTATGGCAGGGCTTGATAGGAATCTTTCAAGTTCACCACGGGTTCAAGGCGTGAAACGGAAATCAAGGTTCGACAGTTGAACAAAAGAGAACATGACGATGCGTATAACCAATTTGACTGGAAAGTCCCAGAGGAACTGCATAATTGAAGAGCCAGGAGGCTTTAGCCGCTTTGCTTGGGAAGGAGAAGGCTACTGTTGCTGTTACACTCAACATGACAATGCGCGGCGATATCGGAAGATTGCCTAGCTGGCAGGAGGATATCAAGGAGAGCCAGACGTGCCCAGCAAGGTCATCAACCTCAAGTCACACCTTGGGTATAGATCACGCGCTTAGGTCACGAGTTTAGATATCGATAGACGCCAGAAGCGCGCCTTGAATGACAAGGTGATCTACTTAGCCCAGAAAGTTTGGCACCGGACACTTAGTACTGTAGTCCCTTGATCGCAACTATAGAAATAAGTGAGCGTGCGCATGGAGCATGACAATGGCAATGGATTGGTAGGGTCGAGAGAATTCCACATATGCATATGCATGAAGTTTTCTAAATGTCTATTGCCAATTAGTACACATTATCTCACTTAGACCTTTTTGCAAACGTTGCGCAAAAGAAAGAGAGTTCAAGGTTAAGAGATTACCTATCGTCTTCCAGACGGAACTTGTATAAGTTACCTTGCCTCTTGCCTAGCTTGTCTTGGATGACAACAAACGCTTGGACCTGGTCTTCGCTTCAACGCCGAACCTCAAAACTGGAATTTAGACATCAGCATCGGGGTCCTTGCCTTGCCTTGTCCAATATCCACCTCGCTCGCTCGCATTTTTCACACGTTGTCCTTAGGCACAAGGACATCGTTTCTATTTGCTCTATTGCGAGGATCCTGTACCTTCTATTGCTCTACTCTGCTCTACTCAAGAATCTTAGGATTCACCTGGCTGCCTGGTCAGAGCTCTACCTAGGTACAGTACTGGAGCTTGGCCGGTACGACTAATTATGGCTCCACGTGGCGAGAAGACGCAATTGAAACGGGGACGAGTATGTTTATATTTATCCTTCAATCTTCTGAATGCCTTGAAAATATACTTGTACATACATTGCACACCCCAAATTAACAAACATGACGTAGGGTGGGACAGCAGAAGATCGAGACAATTCCAAAAAGCCTAGACGCTCCCAACGATTATCGCAGACCCAAGGCCCGACGACGCCAGTGTCGAAGAAACAACAATTGCCTTCTCCTGTTACCAAAGAACCTTCGGATGCCTCAACAAGCTCGAGCTCCAGTGATGCTTACAAAGAGGCTACTGCTACTCCCCCCGAGGGCCGTCCAAGTCAACTTCACCACCGGCCGATGGACAACAATTCGCCGCCTGGCTTTTCCTCTCCGCCACAAGAAACACAAGCTTTCTCACAATTCGTTTATCCCACATCGGCCTTGTCGAATGAGGTCGAGGATGAGACCAAAGAAGGTGTCTGGGGCTATTTGATCCCACTGGACCCTCAATATGGAAAAACACTTGTACTGAAGAAGCGCAATGCATGCCCTCTGCCCGAAGACCTTGCAAACTTTGGAAAGTCAAAGAAGGGGCAATACAAGGATTTTGAAAGGGAGGAAGAGGGCTATGAAGCGACCAAGTTGAAGGGTATCGCTTCCGGAGGATACTTAGTTGGTCGTCATCCGGAGTGTGGTACGTTACTCGAGGATTACAATCATATGCTCAACTAATCGGACTCCACAGATCTGATTATTGAGGATCCGATCGTTTCGAATAGACATTGTCTCATCTTTACCGAAAATAAGGGCAGTGACACTATTGGTGTGATAGAGGACTTATCGAGTAACGGAACCTTCATCAACGAGGCTATGCTAGGACGAAACAAACGACGCGAGCTTCAAGATCAAGACGAGATTACGATTTTAGATGGTGCTAGATTTGTCTTCAGGTATCCAAAGAACCGGCAGACCAGTCCCTTCTTGCAACAGTACACACTTTTAGAGAAACTCGGAAAAGGTCATTTTGCAGAAGTCTTTTTTGTGTGTTGAGAAGACAACTGGACAACGGTATGCGGTCAAGATTTTTACCAAACAACCCGGTGTTGAGGAACGATCCAAAACCGAAGGCTTGCAGCAAGAAATCGCAGTATTGATGGGTGTCAGTCATCCGAACATGTTGTGTTTGAAAGATACGTTTGATGAATCGAATGCGGTTTATCTTGTTTTGGAGCTGGCCGCTGAAGGGGAGCTATTCAATTGGATTGTCATGAAGCAGAAGTTGACAGAGGACGAAACCCGAAAGGTGTTCATCCAGTTATTCCAAGGTGTCAAATACCTGGTAAGTTTGACTTGACTTCTGTTTAGAGTTAATCACTAATAACATATAGCACGAGCGAGGAATTGTTCATCGCGATATCAAACCAGAGAATATTCTCCTCACTGACAAGAATCTCCACGTCAAGCTTGCAGATTTTGGCTTAGCAAAGATCATTGGAGAAGAATCATTCACAACTACATTATGTGGAACACCAAGTTATGTCGCTCCCGAAATCCTCGAGGAGAGCAGACACCGCCGCTACACTCGTGCAGTAGACATTTGGTCCCTCGGCGTAGTGCTTTACATCTGCCTTTGCGGCTTTCCCCCATTCTCCGACGAGCTCTACTCCGACCAGAACCCCTACACCCTGACGCAACAAATCAAGAATGGCCATTTTGACTACCCCTCTCCCTACTGGGATTCAGTCGGCGACCCAGCCCTTGACCTCATCGACCGCATGCTGACAGTAGACGTCGAGAAACGCTACACTATCGACGACTGCCTCTCTCACCCATGGACCACACAGAAAACGATAAACCCAAACGACAGCACCGACGGCCTGGTCGGCGGCATTGACGGGTTGGATTTCAGCAAGCGCAAGATTGTGCGAGAGCGTACACTGCTTAGTAGTCTGAACGACGTGAAGATCACACGTGTGATCCCGCTCGAGCCTCAGAAAGGCCCCGTAAAAGTTTACGTCAAGAATCCCGACTCCAAGAACCCACAGAACAAAGTCAATAAATCCATAGATACCAACGCCAAGGGCGTACCGAAGAGCATCGCAGGGGCGCCGAAGCAGGAAGAAACGCCCGCGGGGGCCAGGGACCCGAATGAGTTTATGGGCCTCGGGGGAAGGGGCGATCAACAATTGTATGGAAACGAGGGCAGTATATATACATCTACCGAGGTGAAATGATTATATGCATATGTTACGGCATGGTCTTTCGACGCACCGCTTTGTAATGCATATCTACTCACTTCACTTGTACATAAGACCGGTTTGGGAAGGGCTGGTGTTTGGAGAAAAGCGATATGCATGCAGTGTTTGATTTTGCTTCGCGAATGTTTTTTCCCGGAGTTAGGAAATCACTGCATGGGTGTAGTATCTTATTATATTGAAAATATGAATACACATATAAATCTTGAATCTTGAATATCTAGTTTTGTGGCATGTAAAAATGGCAATCTTCCGTAATAAGAGTATGTATTATTTGTACTGGATCAATAAATCCTGATCTTAAAAATCATTTCTTGTCACTTGAGAAAATAAAAGAGCAAAAGCTAGGGCGAAGCAGTTCGTCATTCGTAATTACTAGTACATGTCCGTCTCTTCTGTGGCTAGGGCGCCAAGATCTATTATATACGCATGTTTTACAGCTAAAACAATCCCGATCCCAAAACACCACCCACTGCTATCTACTGCAGCCTGCCTGCCGTTGCACCAGATCCACCCATATTATACAGTTTCCAACTTTTATACAATCAAGTTCGCTGACGGATGAGGAGAGTCGTGATATAAGCTTATAACTGCTGCCCCAAATCAGGCAATGTTGCCTGCCATGCCCATAAACAGTGCCTGGATGGCGAGAGAAATCGACCAGAAGCCCACTTTCTTCAGCCTCCTCATTCGTTGCTGGCTATCCACGACGTCCTTTGCAAAGGCTTCGTAAGTTTCAGCTGACAGGTCTTCCATCAACCCACTGTCGAAGATTGTCCAGCTACCGTCGAACTCGCTCGCTCGTTTCACGATCCGGCAGTTGATGGGGATGAAGGTCTTCCGGGAGTTGATATAGGCGACGATAGGTCTGATGAGGGCTTGGTTCGTGTATGAAAGATCGCGTGTAAATAGAGGTACGGCGGCTTTCACGTCGTTGAGGTGGACTCTAAGGTCCATGACTAAGAAACGTTTATCATCTTCTCGGCTCATCCTCTCCTTGAAAGCGGCTCGTTCTTCATGGGAATCGAGATCCGCAGTATGGGGATTGTTTTCCAAGATGTGCAAATATCGGTTTGAGGTTACTGTTGCTTCCATTCGATCGTAGAAATCTGACATCACTTTTGCGATGCTGTCGTCGGTCTCTGCTGGGAACATGACATCCGCTACCATATCCACGTTGCCTTCATGAATCCAGCCAAAGGGTCCGTCGACTCCTCTGTTCAGATGGTCGATTTTCAATCCGTCTATTCGAAGCCGGCTTTGTTTCTTCCACGGATTTGGCTCCCCATCTTCATCGTGTTGATCGCCTGCAAATCCATGCATTTGGCGTGGATGAATCGTGAACAACGATCCATCGTAAGCTCCAGACATGTTGTTCGCGGACAAAAAGTCGTAGAAGAGCCATTGCTTCCTTAATTGCGGCAGTTCGCAGGAGAAAATACTCACTGAAAAGGGCCTGAATCCTTTCGGCTGGTGTATAGTAACGAGTAGATCTTCCATTTTGAAATAGTCTATCTCAAAATCCCCTGGGTTGTGTTCATGTCGGTACGTTCTCGGGTCAATGTATTCGTCCCCCCATTCAACTGAAGTTCTGTCAATTACACCACGTATCCCTTTGACTTCGACATCCCGCAAAAGCCCCTTCCCATTCCACCATTTCGCGAACGACAGTGTGACGTTGACAGTATTGATCGTCAAGTCAAATTGCGTATAATTTGTGTCTTCTTCCTCTCCTTGCCGGGCCTCCAATTCAGCTTGTCTTTCTGCAGCTGCAGCGGCTGCCGCGGTGATGGATGATCCCTTCTTTACTTTGGCCTTTCCTTGGCCTGGTCTCCGGGACACAAAAACATTGTGGAATGTAATTACCCCGTCGTTCCATTTCGGTACAATAGCAGATTCAAAGACAACCTTGACTCCGGCTGATTTAGTTAGCCCATCACCAATCCATCTTGCTAGAGTTTCTGTACTTTGTTAACTGATGAATTTGGATAGTTTTGGTTCGGAGTATACCTTGTGCAAATACAGTATTTATGGAGAAAATCACTAAGGAAAAAAAGGTAGTTGTTCCCACGAAGATCCAAACTATATTTCCGAGTACAAACCAAGAAACGAAAGCACTCCAATCATCAGCATTCCATGGCCTCGCGCTTCGGATCGAGAACCATTTGAACCGGACTTTCAGCCGTGACCAGAACCCAGTTGCCGCTGCAAGTAACTCCTCCTTTGTGGGTCGGTGTGGCATCTTAGGTAAATGGGGAAGGTGCAGGTAGGTTTGAGACTCGGGGTTTTCTGGATCTGGTTTAGAAGGCTCGGCTTTCTTCGCGACAGGGACGCCCTTCGACGTGTTGCCGCCATTTTGAGAGAGCCTTTGTCCATTTTGACCATTTGACGTAGAACTCTTATTCCTGCTTGCTATAGCCCCTCTCCTTCTCCGGTTGCTTGTGTGTATTTCTCTCCGCCATGACAGCTGGGTCGATGAGGATATCGATCGTCGAGGAAGGGTATTTGCTGAATATAGGGACTTTTCGGCGGCAGTAGTACAAGAGGTGATGGTAGAAGATGTGCTCGCAGTTGGGCTAACTTCGAAAGCTAGAAAGCCACATGAAGCAAAGCTTTTGACGGTAGATGCCGTTCGTTGTGGACGAGGTTGCTGTAGCCTTGGTCTGCTCCAGGAAAAAGCTCGTCTTGATGCGGTACTGGGAAGTGGACTCCTGCGCAATGCTGAATTTATGAACGGATTACCAGGATCCCATAAATGGGACCACACTCTCCGATTTATGTGCGAAGACATGGTCACACGGTCATCGTGGCAAGATCACAGTCTGTTGAGAGAGCTGCAAATAATTCCAACGTTGGCATGAAGTGAAGTGAAGTGAAGTGAAGAAGTGAAGGTTGGCATTGATGACGAGCGGCCGCTGCTCTCTCTTTGGATGAACGCGATTTTTTTCGCGATGGCCCGTGCACGCTTATCGGCTATCTTAAAAAATATATCGTCCAGCCCACCACCGACCGACACAGCAAAAATATAATCTCTCGACACACCCCTCATTATTCAAACAATCCAAAGATGCCCGCCCCTACCGCATTACTGAGACGTCCTGAAGAGCTGGCTGAGGCTGCAAATGTTCCATTACCGACTGAGAGTATGTGTAGCGATTTCTGTTTGGTCGCGAAAAGCTAATAGGGAAGTAGGCCAAGATGACGATTTATTACTCGACGCCCCCGATGCCACTCCCATAGAAGTCCAGACGGCCACAGGAGAAGATACAGAAATGACCATCGACGAGGAAGGAAGACCGAGATTTGCACCCGCCAAGAATATTGTACGGACGCCTCGCGAACGCTACAGCTCTCCCCATGGACATACATAATTACACATGCTAACCAAAAGCAAAGGATGGACCAGCTCGAGTAGAGACGAGAAAAGTCCCAATACCGCCTCATCGATTTGCGCCGTTGAAGGCTAGTTGGTCGAAGATATATCCCCCCTTGGTGGAGTAGGTTCTCAGAAAGCCCTCTTTCCGGTTCTAAACTAACAATCGCGCAGACACCTTAAGTTGCAAGTGCGAATGAACGTAAGCTACAGAATCATTCATCCACGTTCTACTCGGCATTGGGAACTTCAAGACAGTGATGCTGATTTCTCCTCCCACAGGTCAAGAACCGCGCTGTGGAACTCCGAACCTCAAAACACACAACGGATTCCGGCTCGCTCCAAAAAGGAGAGGACTTTATAAAAGCTTTCAGTCTTGGTTTCGAGGTCGACGATGCAATTTCTCTTCTTCGCCTCGACGATTTGTACATAGAGACATTTGTAAGTTACCAAAGGGCGTTTCATTCCACATACTGGCAAATACGCAGTCAATGCTAACCTTCCTACCTATTACAGGAGATCAAAGACGTCAAGACATTGACAGGAGAGCACTTAGGTAGAGCCATTGGAAGAATTGCTGGCAAAGATGGAAAAACCAAGTTTGCAATCGAGAATGCTTCGAGGACAAGAGTGGTAAATATTAGGCCCTTCATTCCACAGTCATCTACGAGTCGAGTCGTTGCCCCAATCAATGCTCGAGAGCTTGACTCCTGAGATCCTCGTCAATGATGGTATTAACTTGTCTATAGGTACTGGCTGATTCTAAGATCCATATCCTTGGCGGCTTCAAAAACATCCATATTGCTCGCGAGGCAATCGTGAGTTTGATTTTGGGAGCTCCGCCCGGAAAGGTGTACGGCAATCTGAGGACTGTTGCATCGAGGATGAAGGAGAGGTTTTAAGCAAGTGGAGAAAGAATGGCGAGCTGCATATTTTTTGGGGCGTTCGGGGGAATGTGGGAAAAGAATTTGATACGGAGTCTGAGGATTTGTGGAATTTATATCAAGCATCATTTTCTGTAATTGAAGAAATGCCCTCAATTTCCTGCTGAGAAATCAAATGTCCTGGGAACATCATGTGTTGGTGGTAAAGCAGGGCTTTCAGGGGTGTGAGTAACTAGGCGTTTAGTAAGTTCAAAGATTTATTACATTTTCACAGTATCATGATTTCATAATGTCATACGAAGCAATTGGGGCACAATTATGGAGATGAATTGTTTTGTTTGTATTTGTCAATCCAATGCTACAAAATATTTGCCTAAAGCTACAAGAGAACGAATGTAGGTGCTAACACCCAACTAACTCCATGCTTCAAATCATATGCTTCAAATTATCGCCCATCAATGCCATGCATAAAAAACACATTTTTCAGCCAGAAATCCCCAAACTCGCTCCAATCAAATCAAAAGGTAAGGCATGTAGGTGGGTCACGGTATATCATCTCATCTCATGTCGAAAGATGATAGGCCGAGTTGAGACAAAGTCATCTACTGGATGGCAATCTTGCGACTGCCAGTCTCATTGGTCTTGGGTACAACAATGGAGAGGATGCCATCCTTCATCGAAGCCTTGACTTGGTCCGTGTCGACGCGAACAGGGAAGCTGAAGGTACGAGAGAAGGAGCCGACGCTGCGTTCTGAAACCCAGTACTTGCTAGCGGGAGCTTGGTCCTGCTGTGACTGCTGCTGCTGAGTTTGAACCTGCTTGTTCGAGTTCTCCGAGGGAGGGGTAGCTGGCTCCTTGGCATCATCTTCGACGGTTGCTTTGTGGCTGCGGCCGTTGGACTCGCCCGCCTCTTTGATGGCGCCGGATGACTTGGGGGCTTCGATGCTGCCAGATGGAGGAGTGCCGCTCTCGTAGGAGCGCTCTACATGGCCGCGGATACTGAGGGTTTGCGGGTCGACGAACTCGATCTCGACGTTCTTCTGGTCGATGCCTGGGAGCTCGCCGTGGAGTTCGTAGGCGGATTCGACTTCCTTGACGTCGAACTTGGGCTGGAAGGACTTCAAGGCGGTGCCGTTGCGACGACCTCCGTTGTAGCTGTCGAATTCATCGAGGAGGCGGAAGAGGGGTGTGAAGGATGGCTCTTGGACCAAGGGGGCGAAGGATGATCGTGGGAAGAGAGACATTTTGCGTGTGGTTGCTGGTGTGAGAAGATTCTTTGTTGTTCTGAGTATTGGTGCTCTTAAAGCTGCTCTGTATGATTGCATGAAGATTTATTTGTGATGTGTCTTGGGAAAGAGAAGTGATAGCTCCATGACCCGAGCCATCCTTTTATACTCGATTTCAATGGTTCTGGCACTTTCTAGTATTGACGCGATATTCCAAAGAATAGGCAATGACGGAATTCGCGGAGGCATCTGGAAGATTCTACGCACCACCAAAGCTGTCGCACATGCCAGAGAACAGCAACAGCGTCGCAGTAAAAGTATCACACGTTGATGAATGATCTCACTGAACTGTAGGCATGATACGACTCTTACGTGTCATTTTCATGATCTGATGTTGAATTTGTATTTCACTCAGGGGCAGATGGGTTTAAACGAGAAGAACCGTTCCTAAAACGGCTTAGTGTATATTGCAGTCCTTAAAACAGTGACGTTTTATGCAGCATCGCTGCAGCGAGCAGAAGATACTTCTAGAACATCATGAAGTAACATGATACCACGAGTCTTCTAACGGAATGGATGATTGTGTTTTGAATACCGACAAGCATATAGTAAGTCTGCCATGATTGTCGAGACTTACTCTGTATATTCAAAAGCTAACGAGGTTGTTACATGCGGGGTAGATGGACAGAGAAAGCGGCACTAGTTTGTAGTGCCAGAGCGGGGAAAAGGGAGAGTAAAAGGTGCCGCTTTTGTATCTAGTATGGGATTCATCACCTGTTGTCCTAGTCCCCGTTGCTTGGTATGTTTACCTATACGCCGGAGAGATCTTCCCGTAAATTACTCCGGAAGGGAATATATTAAAATATTTTCCTTACAACTCATATGAAATAGTGATTTACGGAGTAGTCGTCATGAGGATTTGGAACGTCTTGACATTAAGGTATTATCTATTTGAAGAAGTATACTTACTAGTCTAGTAGGCTTCTACTTCGTAAAGTAGACGTTCGAGTCGATCATCGGTATATGCTTTAGGAAGTCCACCTATTTTACTCCATAGATCTTCATTCGAATATGACGTAATGTAATCAGATGTAATCAGATAATACCAGATTATATATAGTTATTCGAATATATATACATGATAAAGCTCCTGCTCCTAAAGCTATGAAATAATGTCGTCTCTTGCATGGACTCTAGGTCTCTTCATTCGTATATCGTATGCAATCATCCATTACCGTGAATCATTACTTCAGAAGAGTTGCTCCTCATGAGTTAATTACCTTGGCGAAAGAAAACGAGCCCACTGCCATGTCCAGCATTGTCGGGACTCTCACAGCCTCCTTTTTGGATCGA
This sequence comes from Lachnellula subtilissima, assembly GCA_007821545.1. Taxonomy (NCBI): domain Eukaryota; kingdom Fungi; phylum Ascomycota; class Leotiomycetes; order Helotiales; family Lachnaceae; genus Lachnellula; species Lachnellula subtilissima. Next base: position 17,286 of record QGMJ01000227.1, read on the forward strand.
ATTGGACAAAAGCCCTCCCCCGTCCTTTCGAGTATTGCCTGTCTAAGGAAAGGGTCGCATTTGTGGATATCCGGCCACTATTTGCAGAGGGGGACCTTGAGTGTTGGGTGCAACAGGGCTAGGAACTCGATGAAACAATCCGAGTAATCTTCTTCCAATAGAAGTCTCCAGTTCTGTACCATCTCGCGCAATTTTGACTTCTCGGTTCGAGTTCCAAGGATTTCGTAGTCCCCGTGTTCGGTAAAAAGGAAGTCGCGTCGTCGACATCCACTCGATTTTGAATGGTTTTCCCCAGGCTTTGGACTGAGGCGTATCTTCATCACTCCGATTGCTCTGAATTTCTTCCTCCTCCTCTCCATCCGCTTCCTCTCGCTCCACTTCCCAGAATATCGTGCCACGAGCTGAGTCGTCGATGATCCGACCTTTAGGCGAGTATTCCGTCGCAGGCGTAGGGATTGCTTTAGGGAGCTTTGGGTCTTCTACCGATTGTGCCTTGGGTGCAAACTCAATGGCAGCTGATGGGTCGTCGTTGATGGGAGAGGTCATTCGGGCGTATCCAAAATACTCTCCAGATTTGTTCGCAGAGAAGACTAAATAAACGTTGTCGGCAGCCTAGATTGTCAACATTACCATTGTAAAGGTAGTAGTGTGGCAGGTGTTAACCACTTACTTTATAAGCCTTGTTCAACGCTTCTTCGTTATGTGACTGCGTCGCCCAAATCCCATTGCGCACGCTCAATTCAAGATCCTCAACGGTGAGACTCTTCACGATAAAGAACTTATCCTTAGAGGTTGAGCCGTCTTCATTACTTGGGTGCTCTTCGGGTATGTCGCCTACTTGCGACTTGTCTTTGTCCTCTGGAGAAGGTGTGCGTACTACTGAAGGATTGGAAGGAGGTGTCAAAGCGGCAGGGCCTGTGGGAGCAGCTAGTCCAGCTGCTGTTCCCACGGGACTTCTTCGTAATCTGCTGACCAGTCTCACCGTTTGGAACCGCGAATCATGAATTTTTGCTTGTGCCGCCGCGCAAGCTGCTTCGTCCTTGTAGTTTGCAAAAGCACAGTTGCTCTTCGAGATCAAAAATAAAGACTCAAGGTCAGGCGCCTCCTTGCAAACATGAGATACCAGGTTCATTAAGTCCGTCTGCGGAGGTAGGTTTCCGATCCAGATTGCATGTCCTATAATTCTAAGATTAGATCATTCGCAAAGAGAAAACTTTCTCGGGTCTGACTTACCACTCTGACGAGGTTTCCTTGGGGGACCTCGAACAACAGAGGACTGGCCCGTGTTGGAAGCTGCAGAGCCAATTAAAACCGTCTCTTTTCGAAGAAGAACCAACATGATTCACCTACCCACAATACCTGCTCTCCCTTGCGATCCGCCGCTATACCCAGTTCCTGGATATTCGTTGTTGCGCTGTAAATGCCGATTGTCCCCTGGGAACCCACTTCGTATCCCATATTGTGCAACAGGCGACTCTCCAGAATACATCTGGCTTTGGGATCCATAAGAATTGGGTTGGACATAATAAGGCGATCCTGCATGTTGCGGCTGTCCCATATACGCCTGCCCTTGAAATAATTGGCTGCTTGGAATTCCGGATTGGTGATGATGTGCTGATTGCACTTGGTTTGGTGTATACATCCCTAGGAATTGGTTTTGGTACGGAAGATTATAAGATGCATTTGCTAGCTGCGAATTGATTGCTTGAGGTCCAGTATATTGAGGCATGCCTTGCATCTGATAGACAAATGGTGATGGCGACTGACTTGAGGATTGTCTTGGGGAGTGGCTATTGGGGGGCTGGTATGAACTGTCTGGTAGTGATCCTCCGAGGCTTGCCAGATTGAAAGAATCTGACCTGCCTTGCAAGGCATGTTGCTGTGTTGGGTAAGACTGTGCATATGAGTACATATTCTGGGGGAAATTTGATTGCTGGAGTCCTTGCAAACTCCTCGATGCTTCCACGTCGGAAGATAGGGAAGTGATTGAAACTTGTGGAGGTTTTGATATTGCACCTGGCGAGGAATTTGGATAGTCGCTGGAAGACATCGATCTAGTTGATTGATCGCCCATGAGGCCTTCGTGTACTGTAGGTAACGGCCCCCAACACTGAACCAAGAAGAAAGCCATATTAGCACTCTAAGAATAAGGTATGACGCGCCAAAGGAAACACATAATCCTGAAAGTAACGATTGTGGGGGGCGGGGGTGAAGGGCGAATTCTAATGGTACACTACTGAATAGGCATGATTTGACAAAGAAGCACACATACCTCTTCACAAATTATATCTCCACTGCTCAAAATAATGTGAGCTTTGTATTTCTAAAGTTACTTTGACGGTGGCGATATACACGGAATTGTGACAATCCGTGCGAGCCAAAAATAAGGCTCTTGCTTGCTGTACTAGCAGCTGTTACCGGCGATTAAGATGTCGAACAGCTCGTTTAAAAGATAGTTGAGTGTAGACGAGGCGCAAGAGGGCTATGTGTCGTGGAATCGGTAGGGTTATGTGCTGCTGAGTAGACGACTAACTCAAAACTGTCCAATCCACATGCAGAACGAGCTTGTGTATTGCGTATAGCTTGTACAGATCGGCAACCAGAAACGGGAAAACAAGACAAGGTGCTTCGGAGAGAAAATGGCGATGAAGTGAGTGCTAGAAGTGGATTGAATGCTGCCGCGTTCGGGGCCTTTTCTCGAACCCTTGTCCTGCTCCCGTCGCCACGGCCACTGCCACAGTTGCCTTTGGTGAGTTGGGCTGTGTGGAGGTTGATTGGGTACAGAAGACGGTTGGATTGGCTTTTTGAGGTCTAGTCAGACAGAGGTGCATATGTATGTCGGTATTGGTGTTCTTATGAAGTGTATAAAAAGAAGAGACTAGACAAGGGTTATGAAGAATCGAAGATGGGGAGAAGGTGAGCGCAGATAAAGAGAGTAGGCAGATTGGGCGGTTTATAAGGACCCTATGGCTCTCCCCCGGAAGCTGCGAGGCAGTGAAGGCTCAAGAGTGGTAGGGATCGTCAGGAACAAGTGACCTCAAATATGTCAGGATAGGGTTAGGGTAGTCAGGGCCAGGGGAGAAGATGTTTGTGTGGGGTTTCTTGCCAAAGCAAGCAAAGCCATACGGGTATATGGAGGTAATAGTAGTGTATGGATACATAGAGTAGACGTGATGTGAATAATAGTTGGAAGGACGAATCCACATACCTAAGGTACCTACCTAAGGTACCTAGGTAGAGTAAGGGTAAAAGTACCTTACCTTACCTACAGTAGGGGTTCTGAGAGAGACATGAATGACATGGCACCTGCAGCCACCTGGCTCCCAGGGTATAATACTCTCCCGGATGTGAGCGAGAGACATGGCAACGCTGGGGTCTACGGGGGGGGTCCACGCAGCTGGTTTGGTTCAGGCACTTCTTACTTACTTACAGTGTCGAGAGTGTTCCATGTTCCCATGTTCCCATGCTCCCATGCTTCCCACCAGCTTTTGCGGTTGTGCTTGGGGTGCTGTGCAGGCGATTGCACCACCCTAGCGATGCAGGCTTGACATGGGAATTGCTAGCGCATGGCTGCTTTTACACGCGAAAACGGATGGGATTTTTCAGAATTCGATTCTGCTTCCCGCCCCGTTCCCCTCCCTCGCCGCCACTGTGGGTCAAAGCTTCTGACCTTGTTGGAATGCAGAGGAGAACATACGATACCGAGTACTTACCAGTTATCACAGTAAATGCATGCGGCAAAGCAACAATATGGCCGAGCTACTAGTACTGGAACCTTTCAGAGATTTATAGGGCATACTATGCCCCCAGCTCAGCCAGCATTTTCTGTAACACGAGGGGAGTGTACAGCGTTCCGTGATCATGCCTGTACTTCCCTATACCTTACCTTACCTTACCTTACCTGGCCAGAGAGTTCAAATTCGGGGTCGTTGGTGGTGGCAAAAAGATTGGTAAGCTATAGTACCAGGCCCAGGCAATGTACTTAGGTACGGAGTACCTTAGACTAGGTAGGCAAGTGGCTTTGCGAGCGAGGAGGGCCGTCTCCGTACTACTATACAATAGGTAGGAACTACGCCAGTGGTCCTGGTGTACTAGTCAGGGTCTGGGTCCGGGCTGGTCGATTCCGGATGGTTTTCAGCTCCAGTCAGTCAGTTAGTCAGTTAGTTAGTTGTATTGTCTTCAGATCTTTTCCGCTCTGTGGCATAGCATCGCCGTTATTATGGAGTTGTGGAAGAGGAGGAGTTCTGCTGAATTGACAGTAGCCGAGTGCCGCTAGCCGAACGTTATAGGCCGATCCCCAGTTTCAAACGGGAGTACTCAGCAGCCGGAATATCAGCAAGAGACATGGATAGCTGAAAATATTCATGGATAAGGTACCCAGGTAAGTCGGTATTGCCTTTTAGTACCGCACCCGCAGTTACAAGTCCCTATTTACGCCACGTATGTGGCTTGATAAATGATTACGTTGAAGCATGTCATTGCTTATCTGAGCGGCTAGATAACTCGAGTTGAATATACGAAGTAGATTGGTATTTTAGATGTAATAGAGAGTCAGGGACTTTTACTAGCTCAATAGTACATTTTACTTTATATACCTAAGGTAGTTATGAAGTATTAGAAAAACCAGCTGGACGCTACCAATTGTTCGTTTTGCCAAAGCCCGCAAACAATTGATATATCCTTCTATATAATTCTATATTGCTTTAGAGAAAATCTCAAATACTTCTCTACATGCTAATAATATAAAAGTTTATCAACGCACTGCTTTTTGAAGAGAGTTTTAGAGTGGGAGGGTTATATGACTAATAATTGTCCTAGCCAGTAACAATTAAGTATTTGAAAAAGTTCTGCGTCATAGCCATGCATCTTAGAAGTCAAAATCTACTTGTGTTAGTAATATTAAGCATTTACTTGCAATCATAATTCGTATCCAATAGACAGCTTATATTCTGATGCTGTATATACCTAGGTAGCTTCACCGCACAGGGATGCGGAGTAAAAAGCCCTAGATTCGGCAGGTTTGGGCCATTCGGTATCATGGAAGTGGCGAATGCTTCATCTCAGCCACAGCCGCCTCAAGGAACTGGAATTCGCCGAAAATCATCAGGACCCTGGATGCAAATCTGATCTGCAAGCCGGAAACGCCAATCCCTATTACGCAGTCTAGATGGTGGCAAACACTTGTCGACTGTGCAAGTGACTGGGCTTCTTCTCTCCTTGTCCTGGCCGCTCAACTCCCGTACTCGTATTCCAGGCCGGCCTAACCTGTCGCTTAAATTATAGGGGGCATTGTTTTGGTCCAGAACTTTTTGGCAGCTTAACGTCCGAGGGGTCCAAATCTTTCACAACTCATGACTTTTCTTGAGGTCGCGTCCCATCTCGGCTCGTCTCGATCTCTATCTTGTGGCTGGGTTTGGGGAACCCACCCTAACGCCACAATGGCCCCAAAGATCAGCGGGGGATTCAGCCCTATTTGATCAAAGATCGTCAAGATTTCCAAGAAATAAAACGTGTGACCTACGCGTCCTCCGCACCAAGCAGGACAGGCTTTGATCATATGAAAATGTGCATACATAATATTCTAAAAGTTCGCCGCCTAGCCTAGCTGCTCCAACAACTCGCATGCAACTCTTCTTCAAGTAAGGTAAGTCGAAACCCCTAATATTTGCCACTTGATACCTATTGCTGCTTTAATGTTAACCTTCATACGGATATAGGAATAAAGCGATTTATTCCGAATTATCAGAGGGGGTTCTTCACTCAAGGCCTCTGAATTTGACACCACCAAAGTTACCTATACATAGGTATATAAGTTAGCAGGTTCAACCACTTGGAAGTTCAAAAAAAAGACATTCTTTCCTATGAAAGTCCTTCGCCTGGGAATAATATGTTAATCCGAAATGGTCATAAGCTTAAGAAACCGAATCCATGGGAAAGTTTCTATATTACAAGTGTTCAAAGGGGCAAACACATTCTTTTTACCGTATGAGTTCATATACGACTACGGGATTTGCTCGTCGATAAATTTATAGGACCACTATCTGGCTCGAAGCTAGTGCGAGAAGACTAGATATGGTCCTGAAGTTATTAAGGGACGCGGAGCAGCTATGGGCTTTATAGAGACCTATGTGCTATTCGTTTAGGGTATCCACTGGAAAGGTAGTAAAGCTATGCTTACTTATAGCATCACTTCCCAGCTGAGTTCTATGCGCCCAGGAAAGATGGGATCCTTTGTATCAACTGATACGATAACTCGCCTTCTATTTCGGTGGATCGGAGATGACAACGAGGTTGAGAGTTCGGTCAGAAGAGTCGCTTTTGGCGACAGAAATTCCATCTCCGGGAGCGCGGATTCGAAGACGCAATCAGATCTTCTCATACCACATTAATCTTTAGGGACAATCTCTCCGTAACCAATAGGACACCAACTAATGTTATACAGAATCTACTATTCCCACTACTTTGAAGTAATTCTCCATTCGCCCAGTAGATCAGGCGTCTTGGGGTAAGCTTATTTGTACCTGTAATCTTCATCGCTTCTCTTTAGGGGCCCTGGCTGACACGCGCGGTAGTCTTTAACCCTGGGCAGCCTGGAGCAAATCACGCCCGAACACTATGCGTCACTGGGATATAATGCACGGGGGCTCCAGCCTTGCGTGCTTCCGTAAGGACACAACACACAAGAACCCCTTTCTGGCGGGCCGGGACGCTTTATAGCACGCCTCGTTCACGGGTACGCGAGCGCCCTTTCATATCTAGTCAGCCTATTCTGTACAACACAACTGCCGTACCCCGACTTGCTTACAAAATGCACTCTGAACTGCACAGCATGAGGAGTCATTGGCTCGGCCGTTAGATTAGGCTACAATTAAGCAGAACTTGAAGGATGTTGCAGTGCATCAGTGCATCAGTGCAGTACCAAAAGCGTGTTAGATCGGTGGGAAGTGCAGGAATACCAGTGCTTCTCATCGTACACCTTTCGATCTGGTAAGGGCGCCTATTTCTATTGATGTTACCGGTATAGTCCTGCGCGTCAGCTGCATGTTCCGCTCATGCTGGATCGTCGATCGGCTTGCAGTAGAGCTTTGGCATAGTGCACCCTGTATTTAACACGAATTCGAACTTACATGCGTTGCAATCAAGGACCGGCTGCATGGTGTCGTGTCCTTGTAACTACAATCAGCGCTGTCTACGAGTCTTCGTTTTGATCATCTGTAGAGCTTCATTTGTATCACTTTCGTAGAGTCTATACTACACCATATTATCCTAAGAGATAGGTGGGTCAAGGTCATCAGTGGTAGGAGGTAGTAGTATTGATTGACGTCTAGCAGGCTACAGGATTAGATCGCCTGTAGTCTTGGGACTCTCTATGGGACGTACAGACGTGGCGCGCTAAGCTAGGGAACTCTATACAAATTACAATATTATAAAGTGTAGAGCCCCAGAAAACATTTCATACATGCACTCGATCAGTAGGCCGTTTAGCTGTGACCTTACCAACCAGTCGAAGGTTTAGAGTGGGTATAGACCCGGAGGTTCACATCCGTAGGGGTACACATTTTTAGTGACCGTGAAGGTCCTGACATGTGTGTGCTGCCCAGAAGATGATGAAACCCTCTGATGGCTAGATAAAGAAAACGTGGTAAATATGAATAAGAGAGAGGTCCTAAAAGATAACTAAGATGTCATAATACATCGCGGCCTAGTCTTCGCCTTGAGCAGGATTAGGGAGTGGCTGAAGGGGCGAGAGGTCCGACAAGCACATACAATTACATGCACCCTGGGGTAAAAGATACTGCGTTCCACTTGTAGGCTCGTGCCGTAGACGGACGCCCTCTGGGCCGGACATCCCTTTCCCTTGGGATGTGATGCACTAAAGTTATGCTATCGGCCGAAGCACTGAGAAAGAAGCATTTAACTTGGCCCTGGCCTATACTTCCAGAACCCGATCCGATTACGATTCGATCAACAAGTCAAGGTATAGCCAATCGCCATCCCTTGTTTGAATGCTGGCTGCAGTATCCATGGATCCATGGAGCTACATTTTCACACCCTGCATCTTCCATGCATACGTGCAGTCAATAATCTTTGAACATAACATATCTATTGGGTGTAAGATTTTAGATACGCAAAGTTAAAGCTTCAAGCGGCTCATACTGTACGACTTACAGCAGCGGCCTTGTCTGTCCCTTGAGAATTTGTGGCGGTGTGGTGATGAGACTCCGCCAATGAGGTTGATGAGAATGGGGCCGAGTACTATAAACTTTTCCTTGCTCCGTACAGTATTGTTGTTGGCAATCTCGGAGTAAAACTCCGTTGATCAGAATGGTTCGGTACGGAGTATTGTTTTAAACTTACTATAGAAGGGCGGGGGCCCAGGTTTGAGAGCTAGTGCCAAAAGCTTCATATCTAGCGGACGTCGGACGACCCTGCGTACATTGATAAGTAACGGTTCGGTACCATACATACGGAGCGTCCGTTCGCTGAACTGTTTAGATAGAAAACGGCAGACTGCTTCCAAGTGAAGTGTTGAAGCTGATTGATTGTCGGTGGTAGGAAGCTTGAAGCAGTATTCTCCAACGAGCTTTCGAGTGCCTAGCGAAGGAAAGTCATAATAGAGTATAACACTAGCATCTAAGGCAAACTTAAGTCGATGAAACACAGTGTATAATTCGCAGCGGCCTCGGTCGCTATGATTATTGAGAATTAGGTTCGGAGATGGCCTCAACCATAAATTACGCAAGCAGCTGACTGACGGTTTAGAAGCACGGGACACGGCGAATTCCCACCTTCACTTCGCTCGCAGTGCCGCCACCACAGACTGGACTTACGCCACCTGTGGCGTTAAACGACTCGCCTCCCGGTTGGAAGAAAAAGCGGCACCAATTTACAACGTGTTAGACTTTGAAGGTTGATGCTCATGAGTGCCGCTTTTTGTGTCCTTATATCACAAGCTCGAATTAAGGAGGTGGACGCGCTAAGATTCTCGGATTTCGCTCGGAGGTATCATTTAGACTTTGTTCTTTCGTCACAGGGCATAGGGAATAAGGAACGCAAGGGAATAATTGGTATCTTTGATAACGTGAATAAGGTGATTGGCTCGGATTAATTTAGCTCTTATGTCCAATAGGTTTCGGGGTCTGCCCGTTGGGCTTATACGAAACTTCAAGGTTGACATTTCTAGGCAATTTCATGGAAGACGAGTAAGTACTTAGCAGAGGGATGGGATCCCCATTTACCGCTCTATCGTCAAGCTCATAGTTTGCAATAAGCGAATATATCCCTATAGTCCGTCGTAAGGCAATCTTTAGCTGTCTATGAGTTGAGACATTCAAAGACCTTGTATTGCAATTAGTATGTGGCATTCAGTTTAGAGCACCATGAATGGACGGGCGAAAATGTACAACTAACTCGCAAATGCAGTAAGAACTTCCCCAGGCAACTCGCTGATTCTTATTGCTCTCTTGTCTAATATTACAGCTTGCGAAACCCACTCTAATCCCTCTTGAGGGGCAAATATTTCTCCTCAATCCCATCTTTCGTAATAATCAAGATCTGAAGTCCATCACCAACCTCGATATGTCTCTCCACCGCACTATCAAACGCATCCTTGACCAAATCCTCAACCTCATTTCTTGGTAACGGGATTTTCTCTCGCTCCTGCAGCGCATGGCCCTCTCCGCTACCTGGCATATACTGGTTCTTGAAGTTGACCTGGTTGTCCAAGAATGGCATAATCAGACTTGCTGCCGCTCCCGCTGCTCTGCACTGCTCCCGTTCGTAGCTGCCCACCGGATCATATGAGTACACCGCGCCCTTGCCCTCCTCGTCTAGTCCACCCAGAATCGCAGTAACGTAGTAGGGGAAGAACCGCTTTCCGTAGAGAATGGTTGATAACCGTTGTGCGCAGGCCTTGACGCTCATGGGCTTGCCGTGCTGGTATCGGTACATCTTGACAATAGTATCTAGACGTTCCTTCAGGGCCTCTCCATCTGCAGCAAATCCTACGACTGATAGAACAAGCGTGGCATCGTCTTGGGATGATGTTGTGCCGCCGATCTTGAAGACTTTAGGGGCGTAGCGGGTGTTGATATTATAGCCCGAGGTGGATCGTGTGTCGCCTGCAATGATGCTGAAGTCGTTGCCGGAGATCGCGAGGGTTGAGCCACCGTTGTCAGTATATCTAGAGGGAGAGTTAGCAGTGTTGAATGAAGTTTCTAGAGGTGTCCTTACGGGTAGAAAGAATGCTCTTTGAAGCCTGCTCCTGCGGTTGTTGGTGCTTGGCTGAAGGAGTAATTTGGGCCGTTCATAAGCGGGTTTTGACTGAACATTGCCGCCATCTTTGCTTTATGTGAGAGGGTAAGGTGGAGGTGTAGATGAAAGGAATCGGTTTCGTTGTAGGGTTTGGTAATTCGGAGCTTGAATGAGGTCTGAAGTTGTCGTGAGGTTGAACGCGCCTCGTCGCTGCCTTTCAAACTAGCGCCGAACTTGGACAGGGGTAGCTCTGCGCGGGCTAAAGCGGGTTTATCCGCATCAACATTTCACTTGCAACGAGCAGAACGCGCGAATCTCAAAGGCATCATGGACACGTACGATACCCCTTCAAAGACCTATCTTACTTATGCTAATACCATCATAGTGCCGCTCGAAATATTCGCCGAAAGGCGCTGCAGAAGATTGCAGCGCTTTCTGCTACGTCATCTACAACCCCCTACGAGACTTCAGATCTCGACAAGCTTTCCAAAGGATGCCCAAAGCATGGAAAGGTCAATGGCAAATCGAATGGGCATGCAAATGGTAGCTCGGGGTCGTTGGCTGGCTCCCCCATGGTACAAATATTTTTCGCTCTGGGTTGGGAGAAGCTAACGGGGATATATTAGAGTATAAGAGAATTTGAGGTCCTCCTAGCTTTGTGCAAAGCAGCTCCTCTTCTCCAGGCTCCTCACAGTGCAGAGAAGCTTATGAACCAATTATCTCCATATATTCTTGAGGCTCAAACTCAAGTCTTCCTTCCTTCGCCATATTTCCGCGAAATCGAACCTTCCCCAGTGGAGGCCTTGAGCAACAACCTTACCACTGCTCTTCTCGGGTTGGGAATAAACCATAGTTATATGCGCGATGCGATTTCTGCAAAGCTATGGAAGTATTTGCATCATTGCTTTGAGGCAGCTGAAGCCGCTTCGCCGGCTCAAGCGCTTGGTTCGGACGATGGAAGTCATACTGAAGTGGAAGATGCCATTCAAACAGCAACAGTCACTATCTCCATCTTGGGATTTCTCAATTCAGCTGCCATTTACGCTAATTTCTGGACCGGGCCGGAACGACTGACCTTGATACAGCGTGTGAAAAGGGTGTTGTCTGAAAAATTCTTGGTAGCAGTTGAGACGGCCTTTTCTACAATTCGCAATTCGAACAGTCCGAGCGCCTCCGTGAAAGAGTGGAAACGATATGTTCGACATTATGCAGCCATTGGACGGCCTCTTGGAGCTATGATTCTTCAACAAAGCTTTATGTGGCTTCTTGTGGCCGGATCTTCACTTTTAGACACAGATGTCGGTGTCCTGAGAGGGGCTGACGTTCTGGATATTCATATGGCAACCCCTGTTGCTTCTAGACCTACTTCTCGTCGTAGCGAAGAATTGGATTTTGAAACTATTGAGACAATGGCCAATATTGCAGCTGATGAGATGAGCCTTCTCGAAGATGGCGCTGACTATCTTCGCCTTGGGTCAACCTGGCAGCAACGATTGGCGTTTTCCGTAAAAGCTAGCGCCCTTACGAGCTACCTGAACTGCGCTCTGATTAATGAAGATGCTGCAGATCCCGATATTCTCATATCCTGGCTGGAAGATACCCTCGCGGATTCGGTGCAAATGGCAGACGAAGTACTAGCGAGTGTGGTTCTTCGTTCAATGGCTCTGATTTCAAAAATATCTCCTACTTTTGCGCCGAGTGTCAGCCGATTGCTTCCACGCTTCATTGTTCAGGGCGGCCCACGAAGCCAGACAATTGCTCTCGCCTCTACTTGCTTGGCGTACGTCCTTCGAACTCTATCGCAAGATGCTATTATTACCACATTATATACCCTAGGGAACGTCCTGAGTTCTAGTTCCAGTGCTGATCGAGCCCTTGCTGGAGGGGTGAATGGCGATTTATCGTTGGATGGGAGTGTCAACTCTACATTCTACAATGGAAAACAATCCACTGGAAGTAGCATCTCTCTACCAACGAGTGGAGAAGAGGAGACTGCGGTTGTTTACGGAAACGTTGTACAGGCTATCTGTGGCATTGCCAGCAGTTGTAATGATCCCAAAATTACGGCTCTGGCCCAGGCAATGCTGGTCCAGAAGATCAACAAAGTCAACAGAGCAACCGATGCTCGTATAATCTCGGAGGCGGCTGGGCTTTCATTGAGTGGGGGCCCACTCGAGTTCCGAGGGCTGCTCAAGCTCTATGCTAGAATAAGCCAAGACGGAGTAACACAGAATAGTGAGATTTTGATGGATGCTGTGAGTAATCATAGTTCGATGTATACATATCATTGACCGAGCTGACCTTGTTTTCAGGTAATGAAAGCTCGGAACTTCCTGTCATCGAACTTGCGCAAAGATGGTCCCTTATACGATATTTATCTGGAGCATCTCCTCGAATCTATTATTAGCAAAGGCGATGTGCACCAAGCACAAAGCAATCGAGAGTCAGACGTTGAAGTTGCCGCTCGGGACATCGGCCAGCTCTTACAGCCTCTTGCGATTCTGATGTCAAGTAACGAGATGATTTCCGACGATAGCATTAGCGAGGAGACACTATCTCTTACCCGCGACGCGTGGTTTAATATTGTCGTTCATGGTTTCACAACCAATACAGACCGTGGCAGGCAATACATTAATGAACTGCGGCTCATGGCAATCCATACGAAGCCTCTCGTTGGAGAGCAGCGAGGCGAGCAAGTCGAGAGCGATATCGAACTCAATACTGTTCTTCGTCGCGGTATGAGTGCTGAACACGAGTCAATGCAAAAGAAACGCCTCACTTCACTCTTGCCATCTAGATCTTCAGAAATCAGGAGCTTGAGCTACCGCAAAGTCATATTTTTACAAGCAGCATATCTAGTCGAAACACTAAGGGCTGATTCGGGTGATTGCACGAAGGCTTTGATATATTTCATGGAGCCTAGCATGCGCCGAGGGGACATGAGCAGCACAATGGAAGCGATTACTATGGCAGTCATGGATACCTATTTGAAAAAGACGTCGGGCGGTCTTGACCCAACCTTTTCAGCACCTTATGTTGCGCAACAGCTTGCGCTTATCTTCAGTAGGTGCTGCTATCGTATTGAAAGAGTCCAGCAAGCGGCAATAATGTGTGCGGACAGAATGATTCGCGAGGTTCCTTCTGCACTTTGCAAAACGTCCTCCCTCTTCGCACTTCTGGAATCTTTGTCTCTCATGTGGTCAAGCTGTTTGGAGGCTGAAACGGATGAATATGAATGGAAATCAACCTTCACTTCCATTCGCGGAAAGGTTACAATTGAATTGTCCGATGATTATAGTCTTCGTCGACGGACGCTAAACAATCTCTACAAAAGAGCGAAAGGATGGGTTACCGCCGTAATCAGCATTGCACCCCTGGATGTGAAGGGTCTTTTGCAGACGTATCTCTCGGAGTACGATGATGAAGGTGCTTATGGGCACGTATCATTAGGTAGATCCTTTGCAACGGAGATGGGCTCCGTTATTCCAAGCTCAGATCAAAGACTTGGTGCGATAGATCGTCACGGCGATTGTAATATTAATACTGCGTCTGATTTCATCGCTCAGTATACCACGCGGCAAGAGTATCGATACGCAGAGGCACTACCGGACCATGATCCCGAATGGTTACATTTCTTGAATCTCGAAAACCGACGTGGGTCGCTTGCTTCGAAGCCAGACAAAGATGGCGATGATGCAGCGACTGTCCTTGCCCACATCGAGGCTCGCACTATCAAACGCAAATATATCCCAATCAAGGAACTCCGCGACGTCCTTCGAAGAGCTGCAGCACTTTTATGCCGATCGGAGAAAGACGAGTGTGCCATAGTGCATCACCTTGTCAGCATACCCTTTTCAATCTTCACGAAGCAGTCCATCAAACTTGGAATATCGCTTTGGTTGGGGGTGATTAATGAGAACCCCCGTATGGAGCCGCGGATTTTGATGGAAGTTGCACAGCAGTGGGAGTCAACTGTTCATGGAAGACTTGGCATCTTTAATTCCAAATTTCAGTAAGTAATCTCATTACCACTAGTTTCTGCTAGTACTGATCCGTACAGTCACCCCGATCCATTTTATGTAAAGGGGGAGTTTGCCCCAAGCGATCGGGCGATGTTGTCGAAAAGACAGCAAACAGCATACAATCTTCTCGCACCTCACACACGTCTGTTGCAATTCTTGGTAAGCCACTTCAATGCAAGTCGCCTCGGCAGCCCACACGTAGAGAAGGCATTCATCAGAATCCTAAACATCACACTGGATGGCTTGAAGCATGCCACGGATCATCCACTTGCGAGAGAACTCAGATTGCAAATTGTTTTATTTGGCCTTCAAGTCATAAAGCACGCAACTTCTCTAGATCTCAGCTCTCGATGCCAGCTGAAGAATAAGCTCTTGTCGGCTGCCTTGAGTTGGTTCACTTTTGCACCCAAATGGTCTTTTGGTGGAAACAGACTGCAGTTGAAGGCAGAGGTCCACTTACTTGAAGATGTTTCCCAGGCTCTGAAGAGTGTTCCGATGGTGGGGAATATACCAGTACCGCTTTCGAAATCTCTACTAGCAAAAGAGAATCTGTTGCAGGCTCTGATGGAAAGTGAGCACACTAGACTAACTGTTTGGTTGTTTCCGTTGGGCGAGTCTGTACAATCATCGAGTCAGAAATCAAGGGGCCCTAACGAGGTACATCTGCGTCGCTTCCCAACCGACAATTTTATAGCTAAACATGAACAGGTTGTCCTCTCGGGTCTAGTGAGAACTGCATGGACCGAAAGCCCCGCATTGGCAATAGAATTAATCACTAGGTTCCCGTCTGCTAAACTTCACAAAGAGGTTCGATGGCTCCTACTGAACTTTCCTGACAAGGCAATATCCGAACCGGAGGCAGTGCAGGTGTTACTTGGGGACACATTACCAACAGACGTCTCGTTTCAACTAAAGGTACTTGTCACAAATCCCCGTAGTTATGCATACGCTAACGGCCTCAGTATTTACTGTATTGGGCACCTGTAAACCCGATCACCGCGGTCACTTATTTCTTGCCTGCTTACCGCAACCATCCGTTCATATTACAATACGCCATGCGAGCCTTGGAAAGTCATTCCGTGGATGTGACATTCTTTTACGTCCCCCAGATTGTGCAAACCTTGCGTTATGATGCCCTCGGATACGTCGAGAGATATATTGTGGAGACTGCGCAGTTCTCACAGCTTTTTGCACATCAAATTATCTGGAACATGAAGGCTAATGCTTTTAAAGATGAAGATTCTCAAATTGTAAGTGTCATGGAGAAACTTTTTAGTGACGATGATGCTGATTGAACTCTAGCCTGATGCCGTCAAACCGACACTGGATAAAGTAACAAGCCGCATGATTGCAAGCTTCTCCGGGGTCGATAAAGGTTTCTTCGAGCGCGAATTTGAGTTCTTCGACGAGGTCACGAGTATTTCGGGGAAACTGAAGCCTTTCATCAAGCGCCCAAAGGAAGAGAAGAAGCAAAAGATTGAAGAGGAGCTGCGAAAGATCAAAGTCGACGTCGGGGTCTACTTGCCTAGTAATCCTGACGGGGTGGTCATTGGAATTGATCGAAAATCTGGAAAACCGCTTCAGAGTCACGCTAAAGCCCCTTACATGGCAACCTTCCGCATCCAGAAGAGTAAAGGTGATATGGAAGGGACCGATGAGCTTTTGGAGGAAACCAATAAGAATGGCCCAGGTCCAAAAGACGAGACAATTGAAATATGGCAATCTGCCATTTTCAAGGTTGGAGACGATTGTCGGCAAGACGTTCTGGCTCTCCAGATGATTGCCGCTTTTCGGGGGATCTTCAACAACGTTGGTCTTGACGTCTACGTATTCCCCTACCGCGTCACAGCAACGGCACCCGGCTGTGGTGTTATCGACGTTTTGCCAAACTCAATCTCTCGGGACATGGTCGGTCGAGAAGCTGTCAATGGTCTTTATGACTATTTCGTCTCGAAATATGGCAATGAAGATTCTCCTCGCTTCCAGGAAGCACGAAGCAACTTTGTAAAAAGCATGGCTGCTTACTCAATCATTTCATTCCTGTTGCAATTCAAAGATCGACACAACGGCAATATCATGATCGACGACGCTGGACATATCTTGCACATTGATTTTGGGTTCTGTTTTGATATTGCACCTGGAGGTGTCAAATTTGAAAGAGCGCCGTTCAAGCTTACAACAGAGATGGTCGCTGTGATGGGCGGCAGCACTGATCACCAGGCCTATAAATGGTTTGAGGAGCTGTGCGTCAAGGCATACCTGGCTTCTCGGCAATATACAGAGAAGCTCTCCCAGCTGGTGCTGCTGATGATGGATTCTGGTCTGCCATGCTTCAAGCCAGAAACCATCCAGCATTTCAAAGAGAGGTTCGTCTTGGAGAAGAGCGAGAGGGAGGCAGCAGACTTCATGAAGGGTTTGATCAAGAAGAGCCAGGGGAGCTACTCGACTGGGGTTTATGATCAGTTCCAACTACTCACTAACGGTATCCCGTATTAGATATAGAGTTACATATAAGGAATTTATTTTTGATTGGATATACATGAAGCGTGTTAAGCCGCAGATGGTTACTTTTAAATCTTGACCCATTAAAACAGGGATGGGACTAGGAGCCAGTGCTGCCTTGCAATTTCAAAACTGCTTCAAGGGAGCAGTGCAAGTTTACTTGTCTTGTAAATATCCTTTGACTCCACGCTAGAACCGCATATACTGACGTACCCCGGCTCGGGCTGGAGACAAATCACGACTTTTACCTGGTATATCATGAACTGGTGCCGCTTTGTCTGTCCACCACAACCCTGGCTCCCAAAACACCATATAAATTTCTCCACAACTCACCAGCAAGCCAACTCATTTGTCTTTACTAGACCACCCATCAACAAATAAAATGTCTACACCATTCACGCTAGACAACCGCGCTCAAAGCGGATTCCAAAACGCCGCCCTCTATGACACACATCGCCCATCCTACCCGCCAGAAGCAATCTCCAAACTCCTCACACACCTTAATCTCGCAGGCGTACAAGGAGCAAACATCGTAGACTTGGCGTGTGGAACAGGCAAGTTTACGGAGTTGCTGGCGAAGAGGGAGGAGGGGTTTGAGGTTGTGGGCGTGGAACCACACGCTGGGATGAGGGAGGAGCTTGTTAAGAAGGGGCTGAAAGGAGTTGTGGTTAGGGATGGGGATGCGGGGAATATGGGGGTTGAGGAGGGGTGGGCCGATGGAGTTATTGCTGCTCAGGTAAGACTTCTTTTGAGCATGTGAAACACGTGATTGCTTATTGGGCTTTAGGCTTTCCATTGGTATGTTATGCAGAAGAGAGGTGCTTGGGATGGTACTGATAAGTAAAGGTTTGCTACGGAAGAGTCGTTGAAGGAGATTCATAGAGTTCTCAAGCCTGCTGGTTCGTTTGGGATGATTTGGAATGTCGATGATTGTGTGTCCCCTCCCTTGTTCGGGCGAGAACGAACGGCTTGCTTACAATCCTAGATAATGCGCCCAAGGACTGGCCTTCGAGAAGTAATTGGCAGCAGAAGCTGAAGGATATTATATATTCACTTGAGGACGGGCATCCTAGGTTCAGGCACCTGCAATGGAAACAGGTTTTTGAGAAGCAGCAGGATAGCAGTCCATTGCAGGCTTTGGCAGACACTTTCACGCATCACATGCCTAAGTTTTCGTTGCCGATTGGAGAGGAAAGTGTGGACTGGGTGGCTTATTTGACCGATGAGGCTGTATGGGATCGCTATTCTACATTGAGCCAGATATCGAACTTGAAGGGTTCTGGCAGGTATGAAGAGGTGCGAAAGGAGGTGTTTGATTCGCTCAAGGCAGAGGGTGTCCAGCGAAACGCTGCTGGGGACGTTGCTGTCCATGGAAAGACGTTTATGGCTTGGACCTCTCGGATTTGAAGGCTGGGTAAATCGGTTTGTAAACAGACTCATAGATCATGGGCATCATCCATTTGCCAGGTATCTGCACACGTCGTGCAGCATAGCTTTTCCATGTATCATAACGCCTTGAGAAACTCCTAGAACTCCACCCTAGTACTCTGCCCTGCCAGCTATGATGCGCTCAATCTGCCGAGATGTACATGACTGAAACCAACATGTTAGCCCTATAATTTCTTTCCAGGTGGGGATATAATTACCATTGTTCCCTCTAACAAAAGCATCACCATAGCTCCTCTTCTTCACACCGTTGACATGCTCCTCCGTCTTCTCCAGCGCAATATTCATGTAGCCATCCACAGACTGCAATTCTCCTGCATCAGATGTCAGGGCAAGATTCGTCTCAGGAACACAATCACAAACCTTTGTAGACTACTCCGCTGTTCAGTTTCACGGTCACTGAGCTACCAATGATCTCGCTGAGGAAACCGGAGGGGTCTCGGCCCTCGCCTTGGGTGGCAATTCCATTCTCCATCTCTATTCGTGTCCTTTTATTGGAGTTCGAGAGCCGGTGGGTTTTGACGTTGCGATATGTATTGAGGTTGTACCCATATCCCACAGCCTTGAACTTCTCCAATTCACTAGCGTGAACAGTCGCGTCGTCCCACCAATTTTATGGTAATTCCCCCCTCCCAAGTTCGCGCCTCGACAACCCACCAATCCACCAAAATGGCAGGAGATATCGCTCAAGCTGCTACTGAAACCCCAGAGCCTCCGCGCAAAAAGAAATCTCTTTTCAGCAAAAAGGTAATCGCACAAGTGGCCGAGGCTGCGGAAGGGGTAGCATTTTTCAGCAGATCCTCAGAACTATTCCCCCAGAGGTTAGAAGAGGAAGAACAAAGACGACAGAAGAAGGCTCTCAAGTTTGAGCGAAAGAGATCGTCGGCCAGTTTAGAGAAGGAACCAAGTCCTCAAGAAGAGAAGAGGAGGCGCATCTCCAAAGATCGCGACCTATACAGTTCGGACGAAGACGCCGGGGCTTCATCGACGCGAAGGTACCGTAAAATCATCCTTATACGGGTGACAGTCACTAATGTAAAGACAGGGAATCTACAACCTCTACACCCGGTAGTCGTAGTCGTAAATCACGTTCGGCTTCGGCGCAAAAGAACCAAGCTTCTCCCACTTCACCTGCGGTGCGCTACAGCAGAGATCTACGGGCAGCGAAGAAGGAAGAACCTGTGGCGAAGCCAGAGACAAAGGGCTACATATCTCTAAGTGAGAGCGACGATGAGGACGTAAAGCCGTTCGGTCCCCGCAACGAGCCCATTATTCTGGATGACGACGATATCTACTCAATATCACAACAACCGAAACCACCCGTCGACCTCGACCCAGAATTGTCGGATGAAGAATTCCCAGAACTTCTACAACAAGCACGGGAGCGAGAAAGGTTAAAGGTTCTAGCACGCGAAAAAGAGTCGAAATCTTTCGAGGAACAGAACCATACATCGAATGAACTAGACGATGATATCTTCCAAGCGGAGAGTTCGAAGGCAGTCGTAGATCCAATCATCGAGATTCTCGTCTCCTCTCAGATTGATGGTACAAGACCACTATTGGTGAAGCGGAAGGTGTCTCAACGATTAAGAGAACTAAGGCTGGCTTGGTGTGACTACCAGACGAATGATGGGCAAAAAATGGCGTCAGAAATCCAAGACTCCATCTTTCTGACCTGGAAAGGAAAGCGACTCTACGACGTTACGAATTGCAAATCCCTAAATCTCAATATCGATAGTTCAGGCAAAGTATCCTCCCAAGGCGAGGGTGTGGATAACGGACGTGTGCATCTCGAGGCTTGGACCGAAGACATCTTCAATGCTTATCAAAAGAAGCAAGCTGCTAAACTACAAAGGGAGCAGGACGGCGTCGGCGAGGACGAGGAAGAAGTGATTGAAGAACAAGTTGTGGTCAAAAGGATGCGGCTGATCCTAAAATCACGGGAGCTGGGAGAAACCAAGATGACGGTCAAACCTACGACTCTTATTCAAAAGCTTATCAATGCATTTCGTCAAGATAAAAAAGTTGCAGAACACCAGGAGGTTTCTCTGCAAGTCGATGGAGAGAAGTTGGATCCCGAGGAGAAGATAGAGGATACGGAATTGGAGAACATGGATGTAGTGGAAGTACATATCCGTTGATTGTAATTATGGCCTGGGGTTTTGTAGCGGGCGTTGGAGTAAAAGATACCCGGGAAATAGGGAATGGGAATATAAATCAGAATGGAGTGTCACTTGGGATTGATGTTGTTTGTACAGTACAAGTGCCTCTTGATGGAAAGCGGGCTATTACAAGAGTCATTGAAACTTCTTTGTAGAGTTACTAAAATTAGCATCAATCAGTGAAGCAGGGCAGGGATCTTACTAAGTTAGGGGCTCAAAGTGACCGGGCACTGACCGGGCACTACCCTACATCACAGTAGCTCCAAACTTGGCAGCCTCAACTCCACGCGTGCACAAGTTGAGACGCTCACCATTGAGTATGCCAACCGCGTAGTATTTTCTATTATCTCGTAAATCTACCATCAATTGATCTTCCGGAAGATCTTCCGGGACCAGTTCATCATGTCAACCAACAATTATTCAACTTCGCCGACCCAGTACGGACCGGCAACCTCACGTCCCCACCTCAGTATGGACGAATCCCCAAACTGAGAGGCTGGCTGCCGCTGAGCAGTGAAGACGCGAGTTCCATGGTTACACACGGGCAAGGGGCTCTCACTAGTCTGATCAAGAGCCGTTCAAGCGCGTCTTTGCAAAACATACAACATCGATCATCTTCGATTGTGGGAGGGAGAGACACACCGGACGAGGAAGCTGGAAATAGGCCCGGGTTGGTTCGAAGGAACTCTAGAGATCCCAGCGAACACGATGAATTCAGGCGTAGTGCTGGCGATGAGAGGCGCATGAGTGCTGTGCTCTTTGGTCCCCAGATGCGCAGTCAGAGACTGATTGGAAGTTCCAATCCTCGATATCGTTGGGAGAGATATTGGAAGACGGAGGAAGAATTGAAGGGCATGAAAAAACCTATGTGAGTATTTTAGAACGTTCTCAGTCTGCCATCTCTACCAGAAGATTCAAAAATGTTTGAGGTTGGCCCTACTGTGTGACAGTATGCGTCTGGTGCGTGTAGCTAATTATCCGATCACCAGACGAGAATACTACGAGAGAACGAATAGCTTGCTGCAACAATACATCTATATCGACCGCCTCTTAGATTCGTCCCTCCCTCACGACCTCTTGAATGAGTACAACGATACACCAAGCAGTAGCTCACTTGGCGGATCTGGTCTACAAAATGTGGAAGTTCCACCAACAATTACAGAGGAGCCCCGCACGCCAAACTCCGAAGCTACGGATGCTTCTTCTAAAGGCAACGGCGCTGCGGCTCTTACAAAGAAAGTAAAACGAACACCTCGTGAGATTTACAAGATATCGGATGAACAGACACCTCTTCTTGAGGCTGACGATGATGAAGATGGTCCCAAACCTGAGATACCTGGACTGGAAGATGATAGTGTTGAGAGCGGGGATAGAATTGTCCAGATAGCAATCTATGTTAATTTAGCTGCCAATGCGATCCTCCTGGCTGGTAAAATTGCAGTCATTGTGCTTACCAGCTCTCTATCCGTGCTTGCAAGTTTGGTCGATGCGGCTTTGGATTTCCTCAGGTTAGGTGCAAACATGTTGTCCAAGACCAATGCTAAAACGATGTGCACAGTACTGGAATCGTCTGGACGACCACTAAGATGATTGAAAGGCAAGACCAATATCATTATCCAGTTGGTCGGAGACGCCTCGAGCCAATTGGTGTACTTGTCTTCTCAGTGATTATGATCACGTCCTTCTTTCAAGTTGGACTGGAATGTATCAGCCGCTTGAGGTCTGGTGACCACTCAATCATTCAACTCGGCCTGCCAGCAATTATTATCATGTCCTCTACGGTTTTTATTAAAGCGCTATGCTGGTTCTTTTGTCGACTCATCAAGAATTCCAGTGTACAGGCTCTGGCACAGGATGCCATGACGGACGTAATTTTCAATATATTCTCTATCATTTTCCCCCTAAGTAAGGATGACCGTTCTGAATTTACAGCATCTGCTAACAACGTTCTAGTTGGATACTATGCCGAGCTTTGGTGGCTCGATGCATTGGGAGGTCTTCTTCTGTCGCTATTTGTCATCTTCAACTGGGCAGGCACTTCAGCCGGTCATATACGCAACCTCACTGGCGCGGCTGCGACGGCGGACGAACGTAACGTTCTCTTATATCTCACCATGCGATTTGCGAAGACCATCAAGCAGATCCAAGGGTTGCAAGCCTATCATGCAGGTGACAAACTCAATGTTGAGGTCGATATCGTCCTGGATGAAAACATGAGCTTGAGAGATAGCCATGACTTGGGCGAGTCGTTACAATACGTCTTAGAATCGGTGCCGACGGTTGATCGCGCCTTTGTACACCAAGATTATGCAGGCTGGAACCTGCCTACACATATGCAACAGCAAGGAGCTTAGGATGATAGGAAGTTGGTTGGGGTTGTAGGAATATTGGCTGGCGTTTGGAGTTGTGGATGATAGGGATATAACAGGGAACGGAGAGGAGAAGCAGCACCGGGAGTCAGGAATTAACGACAAGCCGCGAAAGAGCTTTAGGATTCGGAGAGGAGTTCGGATATGTCTGCTCTTGTACGTCTGTATTTGACAAAGCTAGACTTATATTGAAAAAGCCACAAAGCCCTTCCATTCCGCCCAGATGCCGTTGTGATCTTTGTAGGCGCCAAGAGCAATTTCAATGACTATTAAGGCATCACTTTATCACAGTAGTAAGTACTATTTAGACCCAGACTCTGATTATCACGAACAGAATTCCTAGTGTCTCATTTCGATCGCAAGCTTTGGCATCACATCTTAGAGGTCTCCAGCGCTGCCTGATCAATTGACTAGGCTTGTCCTTACGAAAGCAAGGGAAGGAAGCCTTTGCGAATTGAAGACGGGGACGGAAAATAGGCAAAACCGCCGGAACTCCGGATCAGATCTTTAGGCAAAGCTAGAAATGGAAGGAAGGCGTTTTATTAAAGTAAAAGAAAGGTTCGGTCGGTAGCGAGAGGATTTATTGCTTCGGTAGGTTGAATTTGACTTGGTGGTAATAATAATAATGGATTGTAATAATGTCAGATCCGATTCGGGTACCTTCAAGGTGTTTTGGCGCATGTGAGGCGATGCGAGACCAGTCAGCTCGTCAGGGGTAATTCTGGGGGCTATATTTGGGCTAGCTTCAGCTGTTCTTTTCGAGGGGTCTATAGACATTGAGAAATATACTGTACAAGGTCCGATATACGCGTATGGATTTCACATTATTGTGAAATGACAGTTTCTTCGTATGTAATAATGCGCTGTGGTACGATGGGATGGTATCGTAAGTGATGTTCTGTGGGAGATGTTCAGGGGCAAGCAAGTGGGTGGCTCGGTGGGTGCGTGGTATAGTGTAAGTATTTAACCGTATCCAATTGATTGATTGATTGGAATGCAAATGGGCGTCATCTTTGGACCCCTGAGTGAGTGGAGTGAGCCGTGGAATAAGGTTAGGAATGCGGGTTTCCTACTACTTCGTATTATAGATTGATAGTCTTGATTTTTTATGATGTCTTGAGACAGAACAGAGCACGACATAGAGTCGATCCTGATCAGCCGACGCTTGTAAGTGCTTCTATAAGTGTAGCTGTAAATCAGAAATCTCCAACGTCAAACGGCAATCGATTCCCTTGATGGAAATCGGTTTACGGATGGAGATAATCGGTCCCGTACTAGAGCAAAGTCCGCAGATGCACAGTACAGTAACGGGGGTAGAATCAAGGGGCAGGAACCATCCATCGTGCAGAGAGAGTCCTTGGAGATATAACGTTCAGATGACAAGAAAGGAAACAACCTGATCTGATGCTCATACAGTATGCAAATATCGTATTCTAATGATTACAGTATGAAGAAATCAATCAGGAAGATTAATAATGGATCCGAGGAGCATCACTGCAAAAGGTTAGTACAGCTATAGCCGTTACGGAGTAGGGTAGGTACTATAGACGAGCATTTGCTAGGCAGAGAGCGCTCGAACCTTGGAAAAAACACGAGCTCATCCACCTATCCACCTATCCGCCATCCATCCACCC